>JAMQGT020000638.1:0-55513 GCA_024447675.2 Pterophyllum scalare | reverse complement strand
GCCATGGGTTTTTGTTTTTAATAAATGGGATGGATTAACTTGATCCTCATGTACTACAGGTACGGATCATATAAGTACTAATACTGTATTACCTTCATGTATGTTTGTCAGCACCTTGTTTCTAACATGGGCTGGTGTACCAATGGGAAAACCCAAAAAACAGGACCATGCAGGGTGTCTTTGAGATGACACGGACCAGGTAGAAGGAGGTGGGAGGCTGATCGGAGGAGCTGCTGAGCTAGAGGAAGTGTGAAAACTTGAAAACCGATTTTCAAGCGTAAATAAGCCGATCCCAGCCAACACCTTCTGTCATCTCACCTGTATATGAGTTTTACATACGAGTAACCCTCCACCAGCACAAAGCTGCTGCAGTCCCTGAGCAGGGACGTGAGGGCCGAGTGGATGTGACACTGAATGGTGCTGTAACGTCCGTCGTTTCCGGGAGTGTGCAGATGTTTGGGGACAGGCTGCGAATAAAAATACTGCGGTAACAATGAACGACTGACAGAGAGAAAACAAACATGGCTACTAGGAAGATCAAAAATCATTTAGCTTTATGTTTCTTACATGTCATGCTCAAGGATGATGACGATGCGATGCATGTGTAGCCATCTCTGCCAGAAGTTGGCGTCCATAGAGAGGATGGGCTTCCAGTATGACGCAAACTGGGACTGAGAGGAGTCTTTTGATCCACTGTGCTGCAGCGACAGGACCTGGAGAAGGAGAATATGATTCAGTGTTAACAGACAAAGGCAGATTAGCAGCGTTTAACAGAACTGGTCTCCATTCACTAAGTCACTGATGTTATGGAGCTCTCTGGCACAGAGGAATAAGACGCATCAGCATCTGATACACACACAATGCATGTTAGCAGGTGCCACAGTCAGTTCATCAGCTTTAGGAGCATTTGGAATAATAGCTTTCATAAAAAACATAACCACTATAAGATAAATAATCAGCTGATCACTATCACCTCGTCCCACCTACTCTAAAAACAGTTTCTGTCATTTCTGATTCCTCCAACTTCCCCGGTGTAACACTGTAATGTTTCTTTTTTAAACCTAGTACTACCACAGTGTATTAGATAAGAATATCTAAGCCCAAACGTCCCAACATAGTGGTCAAGAACGATAAAACAAGGACTGACTGGAGTGGTGGAGCCAGGCGGGATGTAAAACAGGGGAACTCCATTTTTGGTGCTCTCGGGAATCGTGTAATTCTCAGGCACTGAGTTAAATGACTGCAGGTGCACCAACATCTGATCCGTCTGGTTGATGCTGGAAACGACAAAACAGCACACGGAGTTTCGTATCAACATGTTTGCGTGACGGTGGGAGTGCACAGAACCTCTAACTGGAAACCAGACTCCCGTCCTCCTGTCATACCTCTGCAGCGTGTTCCAAAAGCGGCGGATGACGGAGGTGCGGTACGGGCTGGTGATGGGTTTCCTCTGGGTGCAGCTGATATCGTGCAGGATGTCGTAGCTTCCCTCCATCGTTACCTCCACCCTGGTGGTTCTCTTGGTGGGGTCCAGTGGCCACGAGGTGGCCGCGAGGTACTCGATGTGCATGTTGTGTTTCCATAAGAGCACCAGCTTCACCTCCAGCTGAGTCCCACCTTACGTAACCAGCAGCTTCAGTCTCAACAAAAAAAAACATTTACTACGTTGCTAAGTTTGTAACGCTGCTTACCTTTAGTAAGGCTTATCTCTCTAATGGTGTAGCCCTCTCTCAGTCGCACTGACACCACGCTGATTAAATGAGCGTGGACTTCTTTCTCCGTGTGCTTCTTCCTCCTCATAACCAGCGCGGGATTTCCACTGGCCGACACCAGGTGCTCGTTGAACAGCTTGTGCTGGGAAACTACAAAACAGAGAAACAGGAAGTATGTTTGATGATAATTGTAACCATCACAGTCATCTTCACTAACAATGAAGCCATTATGGCCCAGGCTAAATGCTAATAAAAATGGAAAGAAAAGCACAAGAGGAACAGGAATTAAACGCAGTGGTGCTTGACCCCCTCCAAGATTTCTATATTTCTAGTTAAATATGACGTATAATATAATCAGTTTTCCACATAATGTAGCTAAAGATA
Organism: Pterophyllum scalare; assembly: GCA_024447675.2. Lineage (NCBI taxonomy): Eukaryota > Metazoa > Chordata > Actinopteri > Cichliformes > Cichlidae > Pterophyllum > Pterophyllum scalare. Next base: position 53,417 of record JAMQGT020000638.1, on the reverse strand, counting down.
CCCCAGTTAAGTAAATGAGACAAAAATATGGGATTAAAAATCATCAGTGCTGAATTTTTATTGATTTTAAAGTTGTTTGGTTTGTTACAAATGACGGCGTTGTGTTTATGTTAAGTTTAAAATGCAGGAAATCAGAATATATATCTTACATTGTACCCAAAATAACTCTTTAGTGTAAGGTTTAAAATTAATATTATAATTCATCAGCTGCTTTTTACCTCCCCCAAGGCGGTATGTTGCTGCCATTGTTTGTATTGACAATATATGGATATATATTGGGATTCTAAATATGTCACATTTGACCTTTGACCTCACTTCTACATTTCGCCACTGCCTTTCTTCTACCCCAAAATGCATTATAGCTTTAAAGTCAAGAGAAAGAGAATGAGCTGTAGTATGATATCATAAAAATAAGCTCAAGGTATTCAAATCTTGTCCTGCTGTACCTCCAAATACTTCTAAGACTTAGAGTGTGTGTAGCTCTCACCACAGAAGTACTCAGAGTTCATGGACTCGGGGGTCTTGAGGAAGGAGTAGGTTAAGAAAGCCCTGTGGTAGGCGTTCATTTCCTGGCTATTCAGGTCCGGTTCGGGACAGCTGGGCAGGTAAGAGCCAAAAGTGGCCAATGAGATGAACTTCATTAGCTCGACGTTGGGGATATAGCCGAAGCTGCAGTCGTAGGAGTACGCGCCACCAACCTACAAATGCACAAACAGAACTCGTATCTCTTCCATTATGGGCCACCGCCTCAGATCACAGTTCTTTCATACAAAGCTTACATTCAGGATATAAGGTTTAAATTACTGTCTTTACTTGTACAAAGGAGCAGGAGATGGTTCCACTCCTGAGCTGGTTCAGCAGGGTTTCACACATGGCGACATCAGGAACACTCGTCACCCCGTCCGTGATTATAATGATACCTACGGCTCAGAGACAGGCAAGTTTTTAAAGTGAAAACACTCGACTTTCTATCAGTCTCTACATGACCATCATTAAATTACTGCCATGATGTAACAACTTTTCTTTAAAAACCTTGAAAAGTTAGATTCTGGAGAAGAAGGCTGTGTGTGTGTCTGTGTGTGTATGTATTTTATGTGATTGCATTTACTTTTGTGCAATTAAATTAAATTAAATTGGAATATCTTGTGAATGAACATGAAGTGCTTCTCTAAACACGCCTGGTTATGAATCACGGAGCACTGACCTGTCAGATGTTAACTGTCATTTCTGAGGATGCTGTTCTCTTGATCGGTGCATTATAATGGACAGTTAATGGACAGTTAATTAATTAAAGTATAGCTTCACCAACCTGCACTCGAGTTTGGGGGTAGCAGCTGGAGGGCCAGGATGCCCTGGCGTACCATGCTGACGAGCCCCATGTCGGCCGACACCACGGAAATGCCCAGCTTCCTGTGGGGGTGCTCGTCCAAGCTGTTGCTCTGGTCGCTTGAGTTTTGTGACGGCTCCAAGTACTAAAAAGCAAAAGAAAAAAATGAATACATTTGATGCATAACAGAGAAGACTTTCCTATCTACTGAGCGTGAACAATGTCAGAAGGGACCGTTGTGTTTGTGAACATATGAGGAGGGGTTATCAGCGGTGCGCGGTGAGGTGGGAGGTGATAGCTTTGTTGCACTGACCTGTATAACCACTGGACCTGAGAAGACTGAAACACAGCTGCTGCAGGTCTGTTCCTTCTTCCCAGCAAGACCCACTCACAGAAAAGGGTCAAGACGCTTCTATTTGTCTTTACTAACAATGACCTGCTGACACAGCGGTCACGAGTGGATAACACGGGGCTAGTGAACCTGCCAGAGTTGGCTGAAATATCAGACCTGTGCTCTTGTTTGGAAAAATGGATAATGGAGGTGTTTGTGGTTGAGAGCCAAACTGCTATGGGTGCTCTGGGTCAGAGTGAAGAGAGGGATGCTAACGCCGTTGAAGTAAAGCTATTCAGTCTGACACTGTTGGAGGATATTCAGTATCTTTTTGTTTTTTATATTTTTGGGAGGAATGTTTAGAAAATATTTTTCTATTTTTACTTGTGAGCGTCAGTGGAATAGTGAAAACTATAGGCATACATACTGATAAGAAAGGAATCATATTAAAGTGTTTTCACACTTAAACTGCATTGCTTTTCTAATCTGCAGCATTTTTCCTAACACAGTGTAATCGCTGCTGGTGTGCGCTTGCCTGCTCATGCTGCTGATGTAGGACTTCTGCGATGCTGCTCTCCAAAGCTCTGAGCTGCTGGGAGATTTGTTGCAAGAACTCTTTCAGGTCTGTTTTATCAAGCTGACATCCTTGGACCAAAACCTGCAGGGAATGAGGGGATAAGGACGGTCAGAGAACTGCAGAAACATCTACAGCAGCTTCACATCTCACATAGAAACTAACACAGCATGTCTTCAGGTGGTCTGTGGTGGCTGAAATGTGAAGGAGGAGATTAAAGCGGCACTGTGAAAATCTTGCTCTGCTTGCCGCAGTGCTGTACAGGTGTACTCCAGGACCCTGTGACATCACTAGTAGGTCTGGCTACAGGTCTAACATTGTACTCTTCTGACAACGCCCCAAACAAATGTGGGGTGGGAAATAAAACACATTCAATCAGAGAGAAACTTTGTTTTGTTTCATTCATTTTTTTAGGACTGAAGTAAATTACTGTGATCACCTGATGTGAAGTGAGGCCAATAATTGAGGAATACACCAAGATAGTGATGAAGATCTTAGGCTTGAAAAGTTGATCTGTTCCAGGGACTTTGAATGGTTGAGCCAGACCTATCAGACACCACGACAAGGCACGGAAGACCTCATCAAAGATCATCTCTCCTGTGCTATCGTCCTGCAGGGCAGAACACAGAAAACATGTCACATAATCGTAATCATAATCGTGTAGAAGCGGCAGCATCCAGATGTGAACTGTTTTCCTCAATCTATGCCGTTCCTTCTTGTGCACCCCCCACCCCCCACTTCAGGTAGCCGTTTCGTGCATTTTTCAGAAATGCTCCCTCTGCAAAAAGAAAAGTAACTCATTGAGTCAGCGTAGTCTCGGCTCAATGGAATCACTGTTTGAGAGAAAGCCATGCCAAATGTTTTTTTAAGTCCATTAGTAGTGGAGCTGATTGAATCTGCCACGCTTTCTTTACACAGTCTGGCCCCTGAACCTCAGCTGTGCAGGCTGAAGAGCCGGCTCAATGGATTTTCACCACATACTGCAAATAAGAGTCCTCCTCTGACAGTCTCTTAACATTTCTGTCAGAGACCAGGCTGATGTGTGGGCTGGAGTCTATGCTAGCTGTCCTAGGGCGAGGGGCAGGGTGCACCGTGGATAGGTCATCAATCTGTTGCAGGGCTAACACATAGAGACAGACCACCATTCGCAATCAAATTCACACCTACAGCCAATTTACCTTAACCCCATACACCCAAAAAGAAGCCACAAGGACATGAAAGGAACGTGCAAACTCCACACAGGAGTTGGATTTGAAACCGGGAATCTTGCTATGAGACTACAGCGCTAACCACACCATCATAATGCCACCCCTCTATCTTGGATCATCGCTTATAAATTGAACATTATCTTGTATTCAGTAAGGCTTCACAATAGCAACTGTGGTCATAGAAGCTTCTTTCATCATAACCTCAAGGTCACCATAGCAGATAACTCCATAATGTTGACTTGACAGGTTTTTAGGCCAGATGCCCTCCCTGAAAACGATCTGTCTCCCCTCTGGGCCCTTTCACACGTTAGGCAAATGTGCGAACCACATAAATTCATCAAAAATGTTTTGGAAATCAAGGGAACTACTACTTTTCGCAACCAAAGGAGTCGCCTCCTGCTGGCCATTTGAATTGTTGCAAGTTTAAGACACGTCCACCAAATTCCCTTTTCGGACCCTGATGTCCTCATTTTTTATTTTACATATATTTTATATCATATATGGATTTTAAAAATCTAAAACAAGTTTAGCAAATGACAAAAACTCTTAAGTGACTGCTTAGCCATTTTGCAAATATGGCCTGCAGGCTAACAAATAATGAAATGAGGGAAGTCCATGTGTTGATCATCTGTGGTGCCCCACTTGGATGTCTTAACAGAAATGGAAACATGCTGAGAGAAGTGAACCTGAAACCTCTTAACTGTATTGGTATTTCTGTTATGCAATTACAACAGTACAGTGTGGAGGTACAGAATACTCGGTGTAGTCTCATATAAAAAGAGTCAAATGGTCAAGTGAGCACACATTCAGAAGACTGAGGGACTCTGAGACTCATACTCAGTCAAGGCTCTGTGCTTTCACCAAACTTTAATTCTATCCTTGTGATCGCACCTCATAAAACTTCATTGGATCACCGCGGTATGCAGTTTCGCATTTTTAGATGACAATCCGTTCAGTCTTCTGTGAGATGTCTCAGTCTGGAGCAGTGCGGCGGGCATCCAACACCAACATCCCACTGAGCAGCAGCTTAAGTAGGCTTTAATTTCAACCAGTTTTTAAGCTTAAAGTTGAAGATCCAAACCTTAAATTAGGTGACTTTTCCCCGTCAAGTCAGAGCTGGCAGCAGAAGGAGGACCTTCACAACACTGAGCTTTAATGCAGTGGCAGACTCCTGTAAGTCCATTCTCCTCTTTCAATAATCAGAAGCTTTAAACTGAGTTTGTCTCTTTTTTTTTTTTTGACTTGTTCTGTTTCAGCACTGCAGTGATATATGTGTCACAATAAAAAAAAAAACTGCTTTAATTCCATCTCTAGAGACATTCACATCCAATAACTCGTTCGCAAAATGGGCAGAACGGGTCGTCTACTAATCAGGAGGTCAGTGGTTCAATCCCCAGTTCTTCCAGTCTGCAAGTTGAAGTACCCTTGGGCAAGATACTGAACCCATAGTTGCCCCCAATCCATCCATCAGAGTGAGTGAACGTTGGGTTGAAAAGTGCTTGTGTTTTAAATGCTCAAATTTTTACCATTTCACAAAAATCCAAGTGCTCTTTGCTCCTACAGCAGCAGATGAATGCATTAAAGGCCTTCATGACTACAAATGGACACACACCGAGACACCAAGGAGCCACGAAACAGAGGAGATGGGCTTGTAATAAGACAAGTAGACGACTGGAGTGAATAATTCACAAAGCAAATAAGTGAAACCAACTTAAATAATACATCTATGCTTGCTCTAAGCGCTTTTCAATATTGCTTGAACTCATTCAGAGAGCAGTGTGTTTAAGTCTTACCACAATCCCCGTGGAGGGGCTGAGGTCCAGCTCGATGATGAAGCGGTACCTCCGGGCTAGGAAGGTGGCCCGAGTGGACGGCATCAGTATGCAGGGGTGCGAGGTGGGGGAGAAATCTGGCTGCCATCCTTTAGGTAAGATGCTCAGCAGGTCCAGCTCATTTTCAGAGTGCAGCTATAACAGGAAGTGAAAGTTCAACGTGACTTTCAGCGACCGTTCCGAACAGCAGTTATTATAATGCTAAGAAATCTCTCACCCCGACACATTTTTAAACCTTAAAGTATTTTTCTTGGCGTGACCCTTTCTTTGTATTGAACTGCAGTGACTCTTTTCCCTAAAAGGGATGACTGGATAGAAACCATGTCAGTCAAATACCTCCTAAAGCATAACAGAGCAAGAGCCACTTCTCATAACTGCACAGGTCAAGGATTCAGGTGTTTTTTGCTTTAAATTGTTGGCTCTCCATCATCCATCTGCGAGTGTCAGCCCACAATTCTTCAGTCCCACAGTACAGCAACACGCGACAACACACCATCAGCAGGATAAAAATAACAGGACGCCACTTAGAGCGAGCGCGGCAGTCCAAATGTCGCTTTTTGATCTTGATGCTGCTGCCGGGCCACCATAAGGACAGAAAAGAGGGAATTAACTCACCACTTCAGGCTTTGAAGCCGGACAGATGACTTGGTTAAGTTTACCGAGGAACCACGCCAACCGCACATTCCTAGAGATCCGGTAGTCCTCCTTCATGAGCAGGTAGATGTGATCAGCCTCCTCCACCTAATGAAACGAAACAAACACATAATGCATGAAGGGCGGGGATGCCAAGCAGTGAGGGGCAGATGAAGCCTCAAGAAGCTTCCAGTCCAAAAAAAAAGGTTAATTTCTTGAGGCTTCATGTGCACCCCACCCCCACCCCCACCCCTCAAAACCTTTACTGTCATTTCAGCTGTTTGTGACGGCCTCTTAGCTGTTTTGCAACAGTGTCAGCATGGAAATAATCACTGCAAAGAATAGAAATAAACACGCCTTACATTAATTTTGTGTGGTTCATTCATTCATCTGTTTTAGATTAATGTGTGGGTGATGATGGCAGAGGTCTATCAATGTCAAAATCTGATACCTATAGATGAGGTGTTGCTGTTCTACCCCAGTTGCAAACACTTCACCTTGGAATAAAAAAAAAAAAGACTTGTGAATATTATAGTAGTAACACATTTGATTATGTATAGGTTTATTATGTGTGACACCTTACTGGGAGAGATCAGCTCAAAGTGCTGCCATGCAGGGAAACCCTTCATCTTTAGCAGCTCCACTGAAACCAGCTCCTCTGATGCAAAACTGATGCAAAACAGCTAAACATTAACCACAGCAAATATGATCTTTTTTTGGCTGATAGGCTAATGGGAGTCAACAGGCCAAGTATCAGAGGGTATTAATGTTCAGCCAGTATACTGGTGTATAGATTATGATACTCAGCAGTGTATTGATTAAAATTAGCTCCAGTTTCTACATTACTGATATATAAATAGACGAATGCATGCTGTACATAATTCTAAAAATGGCTCATTCTGCAAAATGTAAAGATGCTCTCAATACTTGGATTCATACTGGGATTTGTTGTTTGTTTTTTATTCTTGGCTCTGTATTATGCCATAGTGTGGGCATATCCTAACATGGTCATGCCAAGCACACAGCAGTTGGGAGGAGCTAAAGTGGCTTATTTAAGATAATGAAAGAATTGCTGATCTGAACCAAGTATGAGATAAATCAAAAAGAAATAAGAACTGCAAATCATGCAAAGCTACACCCCCCTCCACCTCACACTATCCCTAGCACCCTCTTCTGTCACACCAACCCTCTTCATGTCCTCCTTCACTACATCCATGAATCCTCCCTCTTTTCCTCCTGTCCAGCAGCATCTCCAACATGGTTCAAAATCCACGCTCCCTCTTCTGCAGGTGTCCAAAGAATCTCAGCTTTGACTCGCTAACTTTGCCTCCAAACTGCTCAGCCTGAGCTGTTCCTCTGATGTAATCATGCCCATCCGGGTCACTCCCAACAACTATCTTTGCATCTTCAACTCTGCCTCTCCGTCGGTGCTACCGTCTCCTATCCATCCATCACAGCAGGTCTCACTGCCTTCCTTTTCACTCTTGCTGCTCTCCTTCGGACACTCGTCTCCACCCACTCCACCCTGCCTGCACTCTCTTCTTTACCTTTTCTCAAACAGAGTCAAACAATAAAAGTATATATACATATAGCTGGAAATGAGCAGAATAGATTCCCTTTAAGTCACATTTAAGATTTTTAAATCTATCTTGTAGCTAGCCGCAATTTAGTGCCGCTGGATTTTCACGTTAAATTTTCCATCCATCCATTTGTGGGCTATTTAAATCGTTATATGTTTACTGATGAACAAACGCAGATGGGTTGTTACTGGGTTTTTATTTGTTGTTGTTGTTGTTTGTTTTTTAGCATTTTGAGGCTGAAGTTTCATTTTATCTGTAATCTGCTGTCATGTAGGCCAGAAAAGTCATCGAAATGAACTTAAATCCTTCCGAATAACGTGACTCGTGTTTACTTCCAGTTTCTCAGTTGCTGCTAGCTTCCTGTGGTCATGTAGCTCTGTAGCTAACACAAGTTTCTGATCGTTTGGAAACGTCACCTCACGGCTCTGATTGTCTGCCGGGGACTTTTTTAAATTCTTGGTTCACTTTAAACGGGACTTTGGTGACTTCTGAGTGTCAGAAGCACGAAGGTAAAATGTGCAGTATTTTTCCTAACCAAAGCTACCCCGAGTGTTACCTCATTGTCCGGTCTCTCTGCCATGCCGTGTTTAGCATAAGAGCTGCAGGGATGTCGGCGAGCCTCGGCCGACGAATATCCACTCTGTTTTGTGCAGAATGGTCCGTGTTAATGCTTGTTTATCATCTGCCGATCAGGTGCTCGTAGAGCGGTATCAGCTTCGGCATGTTCTTCTTCTTCGTCTTCTTGTTTTCAGGCAGTTGACATCCAAGACCGTCGTCTTACCGCCACCTGCTGGGCTGAAAGGGAATATCTTACAAACTTCGTGAAACGGGACAAACGCCATCACTCTTATGTCTTCTCTACGGTTTCTCCTGGACATCTCTGCATATCAGAATAGATTTTTGTGATTTTATTAAATGAAGAAATTGCAGTGGAATTGCTTCAGCTGCTGTATTTTGTTTGCTGCTCTCAGTCGGCAGGGGCTTATTATTTGATTTAATAATTTGTCCGAGACCAAGAGAGAGAGGGAAAAAATCTTAAATATCCACTAATCAGACAGAGGGGAAATTCAAAATTCATCAATCAGAGTGATTAAGTGGTCATCAGCTGTCAGCTGATTTCTATCAGAATGTCTTTGAAAGAGGCCTGGCACACCTCTCACAAAATGGCTTTTAAAATCCAAAAGGCATCCACCAGCATTAAAAAGCAGGAGAGTCGCAAACGGTTGTTCTATAGACCTGTTTGGTTTTTTGTTTTGTCTCGTGATGTTTTGTGTTGTTTTGTGTGTGTGTGTGTGTGTGTGTGTGTGTTTGTATGCAGGCATGTCTATGAGTGTTAAAAATGCAGTCACCGAGGTGAGCGAGAAAAAGAGTTTCTGCTTTTCTGCAAAACCAAAAATCAAATAATGATGACTGTCCATGGGGCAGTCATATGGTGCTCCTCTTACGCAAATGTCTACAGATCACAAAGTGTACAACTGCTGGCTTTGAGGGAGGTCTCGTTTTGAAAGGATTTGATGGTAAAAAATGATGCATTTAGAGTGAAAATTGTGGGTTGAAAGAAACATTTTTCTGCTTTTCTCATTCTGTGAGTTAGTCTCTCAGTTTGTCTCTCTTGAGACAGGCAACCATTCACACCTACAGTCAGTTTAAAGTCACCGGTTAACCTAACCCCATTCGTGTCTTTGCACTGTGTGAAAAAGCTGGGGTACCCAGAGAGAACCCACACAGACACAGGGAGAACATGCAAACTCTGTGTGGAGTTTGCATGATGCATGTTGCTGTAAGTTGCATGAATGAGGTATTCTTAAGGAATTTGTGGTTGAAGAGGTTGTGCAACAAGGAGAAAATATATTTTACTTCCTCATCCTCCCAAAGTAAAAAAGGTGCACTTTAGAATCTTAAATGAGATTTACCCAGCAGAAGAAATCTTAACACTGTGGTTTAATTTTGATGTGAATAACTGTGAGACAGCGAAAGCTTGTTTTTCTATCAGTGCACTTTTTCTGGAACAGTAAGTGGAGCTGGCTATAGTCCAAGGCTGCTGAATTAACACATCTGACAGTAAAAACAGTCAAGTCAAGAATACGACTGAATTATGCAAAATTCTGAAATTTACACCAAATCGTGTTTTTTTTTATTTTTCCCTTTTTATCAGAGAACGTTCAGTACAGACACAATTTTCCTTTAAAGCTTTATTTTTATATTCTTTACGTAAAAATTATTGTAAAAATATTTTTACTTAGACTGCCCTCTAAATAAATTCTAATAAATACATAAATAAATAGTTTTGCCGTTCTGCCTGTCACACCCAGTTCAGGGCAAAGCTTCCCCGCACCAAAGATTTGGGTCGCGTAATGCCTACGTCATTCTACACGCGACGACGATCTGGCTTCTCCATGCTGTTCAGCGTGTGTGTGTTTTGAACTCTATCTTGCTGCTCTTTTCGTCTTAACCCATGGAGAAGAAGGGCTCGAATCCCGTTGGAAAGAAACCCAAACCCCCGAAGATGAAAGGCGGCGTCGACCCAGTCAGAAACTTCGAGAAATGGAAGAAAAAATACGACCGGACGAAGAGACGAGTGAAGCAAGAAAGGGCGCAGAAGAAGAAGCCCGATTGGCAGGTAGAACGGGAGTACATCGACAAGCTGGTGAGCAGATATGGAGACATCGACGGCAAGGAGGTTGTCAAGTTCTCGGACTTCCCCATATCTAAGAAGACTCTGCTGGGCCTGCAGGAGGCTCAGTACCGGCAGCCTACGGAGATCCAGAGGCAGACCATCGGCTTCGCTCTTCAGGGGAAAGATGTTCTCGGTGCGGCTAAAACTGGCTCCGGTAAGACTTTAGCCTTCCTCATACCGGTCCTGGAGTGTCTGCACCGCCATCAGTGGAGCTCCATGGACGGCCTCGGTGCCCTCATCATCTCTCCCACCAGAGAGCTCGCCTACCAGACCTTTGAAGTTCTGCGCAAAGTGGGCAAGAACCACGAGTTCTCCGCTGGGCTCATCATCGGCGGGAAAGACCTAAAAATCGAGTCTGAGAGGATCCACCGTACCAACATTGCCATCTGCACCCCGGGCCGTCTCCTTCAGCACATGGATGAAACGGCCACCTTCCACGCCTCCGATCTTCACATGCTGGTCCTGGACGAGGCAGATCGCATCCTGGATATGGGCTTTGCAGACACGCTTAATGCCATTGTGGAGAACCTCCCCAAGTCCCGGCAGACTCTGCTGTTTTCAGCCACGCAGACTAAATCAGTCAAAGACCTGGCCCGGCTCAGTCTCAAAGACCCAGAGTATGTGTGGGTACACGAAAAAGCCAAGTTCAGCACACCAGCCACGCTGGAGCAGAGCTACGTCGTGTGTGATCTCCACAAGAAGGTCAACATGCTCTACTCCTTCATCAGGAGCCATTTGAAGAAGAAGATCATAGTCTTCTTCGCCTGCTGCAAGGAGGTGCAGTACCTGTTCCGAGCTTTCTGCCGCCTCCGGCCCGGCATGCCCATCCTGGCTCTGCACGGCAAACAGCAGCAGATGAAGAGGGTGGAGGTCTACAACAACTTCCTCAAGAAGCAGAACGCTGTGCTCTTTGCCACCGACATAGCCGCCAGAGGCCTGGACTTCCCCGCCATCCACTGGGTGCTGCAGTTTGACTGTCCCGAGGATGCTGACACATACATCCACAGGGTGGGCCGGACAGCCAGGTACAAGGAGGGCGGAGAGGCCCTGCTGCTGCTGCTGCCCTCAGAGGAGAAGGGCATGGTGAAGCAGCTGGAGGAGAAGAAGGTTCCCATCAATAAGATCCAAGTGAGACATCATCTACCCACTGCACCCCAACACACACACAGACACACAATCAGCAGGAGAGTACAAGTAAACACTGACTCATTTTGTATTAAGTAACTCTATTTGTTTCAAGTATTTAGACCTTTAAGTATCCTCTTTGGGGGTGCACCAGGAACGTCATCCGGTGTAAAACGGATGTGGAAGTACCCACTGTGGTGATCCCATGTGAATAAGGGAGCAGTTTTAAGTAGCTGACTGCTCTCTATGCTGCTGAGTAGGCTTGTAATAATCAGCACTTGGGTGCTTTACTCGTTTACTCCCTATAGAAAGAAATAAGTTACATTTCTGGTTACATTACTTTGCATCACTCCTAGTAATTGCAAGCTAATATGACACTTTTCATATGACCACATATCTGCACAAAACCCTGTCCTACCAAGGTGTGTGTGCATATGAGAGCTCTTTTTAATACATATAAAGTATTAGTGAAAATCTGACACAAAAACTGGGTGAAACTGACAGATTTAAGTGCGCCATCAAAAGATTAGATGACATCTGATTAATGTCATTATTTTTGCTGATTCCAGGTGAACCCAGACAAACTGCAGAGCGTGCAGCAGAAGCTGCAGGCCTTCCTAGCCCAGGAGAAGGAGCAGAAGGAGCGAGCCCAGAGGTGTTTTGTTTCGTACCTGCGCTCCGTGTTTCTGATGAAGAACAAAGAGGTGTTTGACGTCTTCGAGCTCCAGCTTCACGAGTACGCTTTGTCCCTTGGCCTCGCTGTGGCTCCAAGGGTGCGATTCCTAAATAAAGCTCAGGCACAGAAAATTGAGAAAGAAGAGCAGGAAGAGGAATCTGAGGAAGAAGAAGAGCTGAGGAAGTTTAGGGCCCGGCTGAAAGGAGAGGTTCCTCGTGAGGAGGGGCAAAGCTCAGAGTCAGATGAGTCCAGTGAGGACGAGGACAGCGGTAATGATGAAATTGTGGATAAGTCCAAGACATTAAACTTAAATGCAGGTGAGGATGAGGACGACGATGACCTACGAGACTTGGACCTGCTGACAGTCAAAAGAAAGGATGTCTTTAATCTGACAGCGGAGCAGCAGAGTCCAGAAGATCCTGAAAAGGGCCCTAAAAAGAAAACCGAAAAGGAGACAAAGTACAAAGAAGCTAAAAAGAGCCTCAAAAGAAAATTTCAAGTAAACACCAAAGTGACTTTCAGTGAAGAAGGTGAGGCCGTGCAGCTGTGGCCGCCAGTCCAGCAGGGAGTGACTGCTGAAGAGGAGGGGGAGGATGGGGAGGTTCCGGGAATCGACGTGGAAAAGGCCAAGGAGAGACTGAGACGTGAGGATCAGTTTGACAAGCAGGAATACAGCCGCAAGGTGAAAGCCAAACACAGAGAGAAAGAGGCTGAAGGCTCGGGCCGCCAGGAGGGAGGCAAGCAAGCGGGACAAGAACAAATCCGACGAGGAGGATGAGGTGATGGCGTACCTGGCCAATAGCAGCGAAGACGAGTTCGACCCCGGCACCCTACCAGACCCCGACAAAGCTCGCTCTTCGTCTTCATCGTCATCAGAGGACGAGGACGAAATGAGGTCTGCTAAACGACAGCACAGCAGCGAGGACAGCGAAGCGGAAGAGGAGAAGCGTACGACAGGAAAGAGGAAGAAAGTGAGGCGTGACGATGATGAGCACACAGCTCTGGACACGGGCCTCTCTTTGGCCGAGGATGAGGAGTTAGTCTTACAGCTGCTCGGTGGACGAAGGTAGAGGTGGCCGTCAGAGGAGAGTTTGGGGACATAAATGATTAAATCAGTTCTAATAATAAATAAGATGGACTGAAGCTGAGTTCCTGTGCAAGATGCCGTGCTCTGAATCTAGCCAATGTTTTGCTTTACATTTAAAAAAAAAAAAGGTGTGCAAATTAATGTTCAGAACCATAAATTCACATTTAACTTCCTGAGGACTGATCGAGTCAGATACGACAAGAAAGAAAACATTAAATTGTGTCCATTCCTGACTGGCTTACACATATATATACATGCTGTCATGTTGTTAAGCCTCTTGTTACGCTCAGCTGTGCACTTCCTTCTTCACAGTTTGGGTGTAGTCTGGTAGAAAATAGTCCCTACATAAAACTGCTTCCAAAAAAGTAGTAGCCGTGCCGATTTCTGTAAAGAGGCATTGCTGCTGAGTTTGTCAAATTAATTTTTTGACACTTTGAGCACCACAAGTGATATTTAGTTCCATTATTTTCAAGAGAATGGAGCCATCTTTGTTTTTTTGTTTTTTTTTATCCATCTACAGTTTTTGGATAAAAAACACTCAAGACCAGATGAAAGATATGCAAATCTGATTTCGGGGTGGGCTGCCCCTTTAAAACTTCTCTGGCTGATAAACACCAACATGTTTCAAATCCTGTAACTCCAGTTTGTAATGCAAGCTCTGAGCTCTTTTAAGCACACGCTCAGAGAAATGTTCAATTGAGAATTGAAATCAGTTGTTTTACTGCCCCCTAGGGGGCCTAAGTGGCCATTACTGTCCACTGCAGTTAAAACTAGGCACTCGTGTTATTTTGCATTTATAGACTGACTTGTGGATAGTCGGTGACTTTGCAACAGAAAACCTAACAGGACTGGTAGCAGCGGTATGGAAAGTGTGCCCATATTTACTGCTGCCGCCACATCAGAGGGACTGAACTTAATGATCCAACAAAAAAAAAAAAAACTTCATGTCTGAGAACTTTGAAATAAGTGATCCTTGAGCTATTCTATTAAAAATATTTGTATTACTCATTTCAGTTTTGTGTTTATTGGTTTGAACTTAAATTTGATCGAGGACTTCGTGAACACCCCTCTCAGATGCTCCACAGATGTAAAGCTAAGCCCTGCGTGGCGAATCTGTGTCCAGTAGGTGGAGCTAGAGTGTTGATTTACTAGCCCAGCAGGCCGCTCATCGCATGAGTGGTAATGCTGTGTTTATGCGTGTGCTGGGTTGTGAATGAGGGCAAGAACAAGAGAGACTTAACTGGAAACGTGCAAATGCCTTTAAAATAAGTCAACTTGGTTCGACTGCATCTGTCATACAAAACAATTAATGTAGTCAAAAACTTTTGATTCTCATTCAAATTTGAAGCATTTTCATTTTTTTTTTACATAGACGAGACTCTTTTCAAATAAGCTCTGAGTTTCTACATTTTCAAACCTTATTTTTGAACTGCTCTTATAATGTGGACATGAAACTACACATCTGCATCATTTTTGAAAGAAAGGTGGCACTTAACAGCAAACAAGTATTTGGACTCTTATGTAAAAATCCTCTTGAGGTAACAGTGCAAAGGTTTTAACAAAGAAAAGCATCACCTCAGGCATGTACTCATTATGCCATATTGAGTCTTTAATGTGTGTATCACTTCAGTGTTGCAGTTGGAGATGATCTTAATTACATTTATACTGTTCAGGAGTAAATTTACATTTTAAAATTTGCCAAATAGTGACTAGTGAAAGATTTCAAATAAATTATATGGGGTACAAAATATGATATTTGCATCCAAAATATAGTGGAGCAGAAAGCAGCATAACATAGAAATGCTTAAAGTACTCTAATGAGACCCTTACTTATACTAGTTTGTGAGTGATTGAGACTCGAGGCTTAAGGAGACTTAATTGAGTTCAGCTGCTATTTGGGGAGTAATATTTAAGTGACACTTTATGGAAGGGAAAGGAACAGAAGGGGACAGGCCGTCGTACCTGTGCTGGATTGAAAGCCTTAATCAGAACTGTTTACAACTTATAATTATTTGTCTTGTAAACGTAAATTCTGTTTTGCACAGTTTACTAAAAGACTGTATGATAGATGCCCTTTCCGGCTTGTCTCCTCAGCAGGATGTGGCCAAAAAATGTGAAAGGATCCCCATCACCTGCTCAGGAGCCCCTGAGGCAAACCAAAGTGACAGGTTAGCAGAGTATGTACTTGATTAAAACCCATCCATCCATTCTCTTTCGCTTATCTGGGGCCGGGTCGCGGGGGCAGGAGCCTAAGCAGAGAAGCCCAGGCTTCCCTCTCCCCAGCCACCTCCACCAGCTCATCTGGAGGGACCCCAAGGCCCAGGCCAGCCCAGAGATATAATCTCCCCAGCTTGTCCAAACAAGACCAAATTGATTAAAACATCTGTGTTATCGGATTATTTCTAAGAATTTGCATTTATATAAATATATGTGCTGGTTTATGTAGATATTTAGTTTTTCCATTTGGTTTTGTTACCCCCGGACTTGGTCCTGACTGAAAACGAGGAGGACAGGCCATGCTATCATGATTATATAATTATGCTTACCACAAAAGATTCAGTGAACATATGATCTAATACTTTAAAATCATATTTTAGTTCAAAAATATATATCTTGGGGAATTCTACGGCCCTTGAATGCATCACAGGACCTTGAATGTAACACAGCTATCATAAGTGAGCTCAGGAGCCAGGCTCCGTATCCCTCCTGAAGTTCGTGTGGTGATGTGACCGATGCTGCGCTCAGGTAGCGGTTTTTGCTTTCATTAGCTGTTAGCTGAGTGTGACTTGGATAGGCAAACGTGTAGGATCAAACAAAACTTTTTAAAAAAATTTATTTACCCTTAATTTGGCTCTTTAGCTTAGCTAGCCTCTGCTGGTACACCGCTGGGAGTCTGCGGGAGCCGCTCTAACCTTTTTTATTTATTTTTTTTAACAGTTATTTTCACGAACTTTAATGTTTGCGTCTCAAGTAGGAGGGGTGTTTATGCCAATAACCTTTAAACCATATGCCCAAATTAAAAAAAAAAGAATTCTCTATATAGATGTTTGTCTTGAATTAAAGGTGAACATGAGAAAATAGTTTGTAATTGTTAGCGTCTTAAGTTTGCTAGCTGCCACGGCCGCCATCTTCCCCCGTTGGATTTGTTGGCTCAAATCAAGTTCAAAGCTGGACGTGGTTCCCACTAAAATACTAATGTTCCAAGTTTTCAACAAAACTGACTTAAGTGATCTTCAGACCAAACCTGTGGAATAAAAAAGTATTCATCCGTCAGATCCGGCTGAAATAGACGGAAATGTCTTAAAATCAAGAGTTTTTACATTTCCGGTGTAGATTGTTTTCTGAGTGGGATTTTGGTTTGGGGCCTTAGAAATTTTCATATCTGTTCAACATTATTAAACTGTACTGGAGAATTATGAAGTTGTTCCTATATTGGACTCTTTTATCGTGATTAAACCAAGGTGACATTGGGTTTAGTTCGTACCATGATGTTATTGGATTTATGAAAACCATCCGACTCCTGCATTTGTTTTTTGCTGTGAAAAACTAAACTGTTCTTCCATTCAGCTGCAGTTATGGCCACAAATAAAGTGGTTACTGAGGTGGGACCCCGGACAGGAGCTGGGGATGGAGACTCTTCTGTTCAGGTCAGGATCTTACAAGTCCCTGCCAAATGTGGTCCCATCACTGCTGTACAGTCTCCGTCAACTGCTGCAGGCATCTCAAAGGGGGACTCTGTCTCAGCCCCGCCTAAAGTCATCCCCAGTGGCCAGCCTACCACCTCTGCTGTTACAGCGCCAGGGCCTCGCACCTCAGCTCCTTCTGTCATGGTGGTTGCAAACGCAGGGGGAGTTGGCGCCAACACCCAGCAGGTAACAAAACAGGCTCTGAGCCAGGTGACCTCTGTGAAACAGGTCACAACCACCACAGGAAGGACGGTGTTGATAACTGTGCCCAGATCAGCAGCTGCACAGCCAGTCACCCCTCGGCTGCCACAGGCTGCCTCCCCGCAGCTCCCAGCCAATCTCCAGATACCTCCAGGTGAGCTGCAGGA
Source organism: Pterophyllum scalare (assembly GCA_024447675.2). Lineage (NCBI taxonomy): Eukaryota > Metazoa > Chordata > Actinopteri > Cichliformes > Cichlidae > Pterophyllum > Pterophyllum scalare. The sequence goes on along the minus strand of JAMQGT020000638.1, from coordinate 36,313 downwards.
TCCCCTGACTGTAGTCTAGACTGTAATCTGATTACAGATCCCGCTTTTCCATGATGAAGACAGAAATATACTTCAGCTAGCACTCTCTCCTGGCAAGACAAGTCATCAGTTTATTGTGGTAGTAAGTGATTTTGAACTACATTTGTGGCAGGTACGATGCTGATTCGCAGTGACAGTGGGCAGCTGATGCTCGTATCTCAGCAGGCTTTGGCTCAGGCTCAGCAGGGACAAAGAACTGTCAGTGGTCCACCCACCAGGATTCTGGCACCACAGGTGTGTGCTAATTTTCATTTTATTTTATACAACAATAAGTTGTGTTATTGGTACTGTGGTGTCAGCTGGACGTCTGCTATACAGGTGTCTGCAGCACAGAATAATGAGACTGTAACTGTGATCAAGATGGCAGCCAGTTCCAGTCTTCAGCAAGCGGCACCAGTCCAGAAGACCGCCATGGTAACAACGCAAGACAGCAGATCACTGCCAGCAGATTATGCAGTGTTACCTGTCATGAGCACAGCTTTATGCACCGCTGGCAGTTACCGATAAATTTTTATTTATTTATTCTAAGTATGCTAGAAAGAAAATCCATAAAAATCCATTAAAAAAAATCCTTCTCGTTACATGAATTTGATGGAGCCATTTTTTTTCTTTTCAAGTCAGGCATAAAAAATTTTTTTTTTTTTGCTGATGGTGCTTGAACTTGTGCAATTGTATTAATAATACTTAATCTTTAATGAATAATGCTAATGAAAGCAGAATAATGATGGGAGGCTTTATTTTGTTAGGATCCCTGTTAGTCGCAGCCATCCAGCAGCTATTCTTTATTCATAAACTGTGTAGGGTCAGCTCTGTGACAGTGCACCATTACAGCAGAAATAATAAAATGACAACATTAAAAAAAATAAAAATCTATTACTAAAGCACACACACTTGAACCCAATTCATTTACTTTATGTATTTTCTGTTTCTGTAAAAACCCATGGCAGAAAGATAATGTTTTATAGATTTACTTTTTTTTTTTTCACATCCAGACACAAACCAGTTCTGTAAATTTATTTCTTCTATGGTGATATAAAATAAACTCATGTTAGCTTTTTTTATTTTTTTTTTAAAGAAACATGCCCTCACAGCAATAATAAAGATGAAACAACATCAAAGCCCGAATTACCCACCTAAATGATCTTTTTGCCTGTTCTTGTGCTAGCAGCTTTATTGTTATATTTTTCAGTCAAAGATAATTTACTGTATGATATTATACCCAGGTTGCTTTGATGGAAAAAAAACAAACTAGTCCCAATTCATTAAAATGATTTAAACTGGATTATTTTAGAGTCTGAGCTGTTTGAACCAAATGTAATGAAATATAACTTTTCATTATTATAGTTATTATAAGTCTGGCTGCATCTTTGGATTTCACTCTCTTTTGATGGCTTGTGCAGCTTGTTTCTATGAAAGCATTTGTACGATCCTGAACTTTGTTAGTTTTGACTACATGTGGATTTATCCAGTTGAAAATAATGATGGAAAGTTGTTCGACTACATATTTCTGACATTATTAGTTGGCTAAAGGCAGAGCTCACTGCTGACACACCAGACAGCAAACGGGAGACGGCACAAACTAATGTTCCTGTGATGTTGGTGTTTTTGCTGTTTGTGGTTTAAATTTTTGGTGATGGTGTTAACGCTTTGTTCAGGTGATCGGTGTTGCCCCCAAACCAGCTCTAGTCCAGACTGTCAATGTTTTCTCTGAGCGAGGAGACCGTCCCGACGCTCAGGTAGCGCTCATGGAAGCCAAAAAGGAGACCGCACCCACGTTCAGCAAGGTAAATCCAGCCGGGCCCGGCTCCAACCTGCACACTCAGTTTGACTTGGCTCAGCCAGAAACCAACAAATAGTTTTTTTTCTCCTCCCGCGGAAAATAAAGCAGGAGGATGATGTGCAGCCCCTTTCTCATGTAATCTCATGTAATTGGCTGTGGCTACTTGACCATTATTGAATGAAATGGAGAACTGACCAGATTTCTAGGTAAAGAGTCAGTCTGTTTATAGTCACATCAGATCTAGGCTCCAGCCTTATCGATTAGCCTGTGGTGCCAACTTCTTGCATCTCCCAACACCTGATGCAGCAATAACTACTTTTAAATTGCCGGTATTTTTGCACTGTTTGTGGAAATGTGCAGATGAATTTTGACTGCCTGATATTTCACCAACAGGAGACCCTGGAAAGTGTGAAGAAGTGCAAAAACTTCTTGGTAACACTGATCAAACTGGCCTCCAGTGACTCCAGGTCTGCCAACATGGCTAACAACGTTCAAGGACTTGTCATGAGTCTGCTGGTACATCCCTAGAAGACAGTTCATTTGTCTTTTTCTTTAAATAGTGTTGTTACTAAGCTGATCAAAAGAGGCCTAGTTGGTAAACCTGTTCTGTTTGTTCTGCACATTTGAAGTTTTGTAACGTCCATTATGTATTTAAATTTTAAATTATCAGCTTACTTATTAAGTGAAATCTTTTTTTGCTTTACCTGCAGGAAGGGAATCTGGAAGCCGAAGAGTTTACAGAAGAGCTCTACGACACGTTGAAATCGACTCCACAACCCTGCTTAGTGCCTTTTCTCAAGGTACCCCGAAGTTAAACACGGCCCATCAGGTTTATTCAAACCGCTTAAACTACTCTTGTTACTTCCTCATCGAGTTTACGCAAGTCCTGCAAGTCTCCAAACATCTGAAACTGGTTTAAAAATGATATAAAATCTGCATTTCTTCAGGATCTGTTATACACATCGGTGAAAGGATATGAATCATATTGACCTTCTGCTACTTATTTAGCTGATGGGGTGGTATCTATTTCTACTGGTCCTTTTTTCTCATTGCTATCAGAAAAGTCTTCCTGCGGTGCGTTGCCTCACTGCAGACCCCCAGTTATTCATCCAGCAGGCTTCAGCTTCTTCATGCCCCCCCACGAGTCTGTCCTCCAGCGTAAAGCAGTCCAGCACTGAGTCAGGAAAAACCCTTCAGAGCAGCCAGCAGGTAAACAAATGCTGTCTGGTTGAATGAAATATTTTCAATTTATTCTGAGACTGTGGTCATTTTTGTGTGTGTTTACAAGTAACTAGGTTACAGCTTTCTCACTCGCACTACGCTTTTTAAAGGAACATACCCCAGGGATCTCATAAAGACAGGGGTCAGGGGTCAGTTGCATCAACTGGTCTCGGGTTTGACTCACTAGGATTTGTTGGGGAGGGTCACAGAACACAAAAGTTGTGAAATTCCTCGAAATAAGAAACAAAATCAAGCTGTGCAGTCCGCATAAGAACATACAGTCCATTAAAAAAAAAAAAAAAAGATTTACCGGGGTACTCAGGAGAAAAGGTGCGAGTTTAAAGCCACCAAGTATTGACTTGATTTAGGTGCTCTTCTATTTGCAGGCGTCTGTATGAAATTTATTGACAAAGTAAAAATATTTTTTGTTGGAAGCGTCCTCACTTTACATTAAGCGGCTGAAAGCTTTTCCCTTTGCTGCACTGCATAAGTGGATTAACAATAATGAGGTTATTGCAGTGCATGTGAACACGTTCTGCTTACTCTGAAGAACCCAAGTACACGTACATGCACAACATGATGCAATCTGAAGTAAGACCATGAAACAATAGTAGCTCCACAAGATATTAAGGGTTATTTCTATGTTTTTCTTGTTTTATTTTTATTCCAACAAATGTGTCTGAGATATTTAGATGATGTAGAAGCTTAGAGCTGGAGTCATTTTTATTACAAGTGACACACGTAGGATGGAAATGATGACTAATAACTGCCCTTCAAAATGCAGGTTTTCCAGACTCGAGGAGTGGCTCTGAGACCCGGGATAACGACATTAATTCAGTCCAGAAATTGCATATCCAAGAAACCCACCATCAAGCACATAGTGGTTCAGTCAGGAAAAAACTTCCCAGGTAACGTTTGTCTTAAAAAAAAAAACAAAACAGAGTTGGAATCTTGGAGTCAAACTTAAATGCAACCTGCATTAAAATGCAGCATTGAAACACGATGGAGTCAAAAGTGAAGGTATAATCCACTGACATGCAGCAGTTTTATTGTAAGCAAAGCCTGTCTGCATTTTCTGGGGTTCTTTGGATCCCTTTGCATAGCAGAGTTAAATGTAGTGACTGTATTACACCCAGAGACTCATACACTGACGCCATGCTCCTCTCACCCTTTAAACATTTTGCTATTTTTATAGGAGGTTTTTCAGTGAGGCAGCCCTTCACTCATGATCCACCTAATTCTACCCAATTTGCATGCAAAGACAGTTCCGGATCTTACAAGTAAGATGTAAAGTTCATATCTTCAAATGCACATTTGAGACTTTAAAAGGCATTTAGTTGGGGCGGTTAGAGTAAGGAGCCAGGGAGTGCCTTGTGACAGTAATGATAGAAGGCATATAAACTAGGGATGTTCCTCGTAACCGTACATCCATCTGTTTATTTTCTGCTTCAAAGTGGAACTGTGCCGGCTCACAGGGTTCTCTTCGGTCTTTCTTATGTGCAAACTCACAGAGAGGGAAGGGGGTGCTGCCCTCTGTGGCAGGTGTCTGCGTAACATCTCGGAGCCACTAATTACCTGCCGTTGCACTTTAATAAAATATTAAGCCACAATGTAACTGCAGCAGGAATGCTTAATCTTCTAGTCGACTAGTCACACTCATCCCTAGCACAAATGTGTGTTTTTTCCCAGAGAAGATGATGACATTAATGATGTCACCTCCATGGCTGGAGTCAACCTGAGAGAGGAGAACGCACAGATCTTGACCACCACAGTTGGCTCTGTGGTGCAGTCATGTCAGGATCAGCTCTTCCTCTCACCTCACCTGGTGTTCAGCAGAATCCTTCACATAGGTACAGGATCCAGACTGAGACACAAAGTTTTTATTATGGCACATGGCCTCAGACGACTCCTGTGATGTGATGTTTCTGGCATATTTTCATGCGCTCTCTGTTAGGACAGGCACTGGGAGTAACCGATGTCGGTCCTGAGGTTGTTGCTTTGGTTTCTCATGCTACTCAGGAGCGTCTCCGTGGGCTGCTGGAGAAACTCACTGTCATGGCAGAACACCGTAAGGCAACCCTGAAGGTACAGTGAAAAAATTAAGATCCAGGGAGGGAAGTATATATTAACACTAAATGGTGTTAATATATACACCAGTTAGTCTTCTGAAAAAGCCCAGCTGAGAGCGCTATGGAGGCATATAGTTTTCTTTTTTTCTGTGGATGATAAATTTGCTGTAATATCTGAGAAAGTAATGTTTGCAAGTACCTGACTGTAACTGACTGCTGGGTTCCTCCATCCATTTTCTACTGCTTGCATAGATCTGCTGCGTACATTATATTGCCACAAGTATTCGCTCGTCTGCCTTCACATCCATGTGACCTCGAGTAGCATCCTATTCTTAATCCATGGGGTTTAATATGATGTGGGCCCACCCTTTGAAGCGATAACGGCTTCAACGCTTCTGGGAAGGCTTTCCACAAGGTTTAGGAGTGTTTATGGGAATTTCTGACCATTCTTCCAGAAGCACGTTTATGAGGTCAGACACTGACGTTGGAGAGAAGGTCTGGCTCACAGTGTCCGCCCTAAATCATCCCAGTGTTGAGGTCAGGACTTTGACTAAGGTTTGTAGAAGCGTTCTGCATGCCTAGGTGCTTGGTTTTAGACACCTGTGTCCTTGGAAGTGCTTGGAACACCCGAATTCAATGATTTGGGTGGGTGAGTGAATATTTTTGGCAATATGGTGCATATGGGGCCAGCACTCTAAACCCCCATACCCTGCATGCTATGAACCACGTAGCATAGTAAGTCTGAGCCCCTCCCAAATCCCTATGTGAAAAGAACAAAACATTCCTTCACTAGTACAGGTGTGAATACTGAGAGAGCAGCAGTAGTAACTTAGCTTAGCTTGGCTAAGATGTGATTTTGATGAATTATCACAGACTTTGTCTAAGGAGGAAGCACGACTGTCCTGAGTTTAAATCTTCTGCAACAGGTGGTGGTGACCTTTGTGTTAAACTTGTGTGTTTTTCAACAGCACGACGTGTGGCACACCCAAGTGAGTGATGTGCGCTCTCAGCTCCGTTTCCTTGAGGAAATCGAGACCTTGCAGAAGAAGAGGAAAGATGAAGAGGAGAGGGAGCGATTGCTGCGTTATGCCAAAGTAAGCAAGGCCAGAAAGAGGCTGCATGCTTATCTAACTTAAGTGAGACTTAAATGAATGGTTTTCTTTGTTATTGACAAATGCATTTAGAGCTCTACCAAGATTACTGTTTTTATAAAACAATTTAATTTGAATTTCTACATTAAATCCTGGATTACACATCTTTTTATGATCACAGAGTCGCTCGCACACTGAAGATCCGGAGCATCAGCAGCTCAAGCAAAAAGCCAGAGAGGTAGGGGTGTGTGTGTGTGTGTGTGTGTGTGTGTGTTTCCTTCTCTACAATCTCAACAGAAGTATTTTCTGGGTTATAAGCTGCAAAATTTTCTTCAAATTTACTTCATGTGTTTGAACAAATGATTCTTGTGAGCTCTGTATTTACTGGAAGACTCTGCTCTGGAATATGGAGACAAAAATGAGCCCGACTAGGGGTTGTAACCTTGAAGAAAGATCAGACTGTATAAAAAAAAAGATGGACTTTGCCACTTTTATGTCACCCATTAGTCCAAATTTTGAAGGCTTGATTGTTAACATTTTGGAGGTTCTTTTGTTGTTGTTTTTTTGGAAGCCAGAAGTGACTTCTTTCTAGATAAGAGGGAAATGCTAAGTTATCAGCTAACACTAGCAAGCTTGGTTAGCTAGCATCATCCATAGATTGTATATACATATTTGTGGAGCTCTTTGGCTTTGCAGAGAGAGGGATTGTGGAATTTTAACCAGTGCAGAGGCTGTGGAAATGCACTGCAGTAGTCAAAAAGTTGATGCATGGTAATAATGCTCCACATAGGCGGAATACTGATCAATTGAAAGGGAAAGATAGAAGTCACAAAAAAAACGAGTAAAAATGTACTGAGTTGCTGTGTATGAAGACGTCTGTCTTTGCTGTAGTAGCATCTAAGCTAATAGAATGGTGACTGACTTTGAACTAGGTTAGCTCTCAATGGTAAACTGGGCTGCAGAGCTAATCTGACATGATAACCACAGAGGTAAGCCCAGGAAGTCCTCGCAGTCGTGTATCAAACTAATAATGAGCTGCTGTGAAATTAGGGCCTCGCTTGCTAAAGATGTTTTAGTCCATGTTTTGTAAAGCCACTTGATTTTTTTTTTTATTGATTTCTTTTTTTGGACCTTATTCCTGAGTAGTAAGTTGTGTAACCGCAGACATCCAGATGGATCTAGCCTGAGCTTTTGTTTATCCAGACTAAGCTGCTAAGATTGTTGTTTGGGAACCCTTCAAGTCCCTGCTACTTCTCTGTGCTAACTATTCATTTAGTAATGTGACGGTGTGTGTAATGCTTTTTGCCGGCAGGGCGCGGAGCAGTGTGAGGAAGATGAAAGGCACCGGTAGCGCTGTGGCTATTTAAGGAGGCAGAAATGCCACACATGGCTTGGCTTGTGTAGATGTGTAGCTCTGAGCCATCACGCCTCCAGAGGCTTCTCCACGGCAATGAAATCTGTTCATTTGCATGCCCTACCTCTGCCCCCCCCCCTCACACACACACACACAACCTCTGCACTGTGCACATGCTAGCACTTTGCCAAGTCTGTACCTACTCAACAGTACTCAGTAGTATGAGTAGGTATTGGAAAGATTCTCACTCGTGAAGAAAATGTGTTCAATGACGCACATTTAACAAACTTGGGGTGGATCTGATTATTAAATCTAGGTTTTCTATACTGAAATCAGTTCAGCTGGTAAATTCACACAGAAAAATGTCTGGGTCTTGGCAAGCTATGTTATTATTATTTTTTGGATATTTCCATTTAAAATGCTCTAAATGTCACCAGTTGCACACACACACATTGCAGCAATCTGTTTCGGTGACTTGAACTGACTTGGATTAGCAGATGTGAGACCTGGAGTACGGTGATTGGCTCTGTCGGAGCACCCGTCAGGCACAGCAGCCGCGACTTTAACTTTAACGTAATTCAGCTTTTGTGGATATAAATGAGATACTATTGTCATCAAATGAAAATCAGTGACATAAACCGAATGTGTGTGAGGGCATAAAAAAAATGACCCCACTGTTTACGAGTCCTTCGTCGTCTTCTCTTTTCAGTTGAAACAAATCGAGGAAGCTCAGCTGCAGCAGAGAGAGGCCAACCTCACCGCTCTGGCTGCCATCGGGCCTCGAAGAAAAAGGCCTGTGGATCAGACTGAGAGCCAGGTGGGTTTTTTTTTTTTTTTTTTTTTGGTCTGAAGTGACAATTTCAGTTAAATTCTGGACGATCTTTCTCAGGCGATAGCTGAGAAACCGGTGAAACATTACTCACTGCAACAAATTTGGAAGATATTTCATATTCTGGCAATACATATATTAAAAAGTCTATCAGATGACAGTGGAATTACCATATTTTATATGCTAATACACATAATGATGCATAAATAAAAGAGAAGAACGGTGACCTGTTGGGTCAAAGTGTTTTGCATTGATGACAAAGAAAAGACAGAAAAGGCGACACACATTTTCTGTTTTAGAACCAAGCAGGTGAATAAAAATGTAAATCCCACATTGTTTTGCATCACTGGTGTATAGAAAATGAAGCCTGTTTCATGCTGTAAAGCTTGATAGAATGGGTTTGTTTTTAAAAATCCTCCTCGGCTGATGAAGACACAGGAAACCTGCCCCCTACTGCAGTTACCCTGTGTGAGGCTGTTGGTTTAGCTCATTGAGTCTTTAATTCTTTGTGTGTTTTAAGTGGTAGTGCTCCAGGCTGTAGGTTTATAGCTGGGGATGCTCTGTTAGCTGCATACTCGTCCCGCTGCCTTTGAACTCCCATTACCCAGAGGAGAAAACCGCATGCCGCCTCTGTCTGTTTCCACTCGCTGCTGCAGGGCTTCCTTCACGTCTGTGCAGACTTTACCTCGGCTAGTTCGGCAAACACTGACGGGAAACGCTGAGGAGTGATGGTGAGAGCTCTTTGGAGCTCTTTGCACAGATGCTCTTTTTCACTCTTTAGCATGTATTAGTGCTCAGACGGCACACAGTAATGCAAGAAACCTTTTCTTCATCTTTAAGTCTTATGTTGACATTTTTTGAAATTAGATTTAAGGACCACTGTGATTGCATAAAATGTTTTTGTTACAAAAGCAGTGACACATATCAGCTGTCCAATAGGACAGAAACTCTTAAGATCCACTAGCTAAATGTTGACATAGTTAAAAAATGTGTATCGGTTTACATATGTGGTCCTTAGGAGGTCTTAAAATTGTCTAAATATAATCCCAGATGAACTATAAAACATATTACGCTGGGTCATTATTTATTTAACAAAAACTAAGCCAAAAATGCAGAAGTCATGTGAGGAAAAACTTAAGAAAAACTAACTTAGAAAAACTAACACAGCATATCAGCACAAACCAACTGTTAAGCACAGTGGAGGGGTGATCCGGGCACCTTGCAGTTATTAAGTCGACCATAAACTCCTCTGTATAATAATTATTCTAGAGTCAAATGTGAGGCCACCTGTCTTAGAGCTAAAGCTCATCCAGAATTGGGTCATACACCAGGACAGTGATCCAAAGCACAGCAGCAAATCTGTGTTTCTTTTTTACCATGACTGTACGCTGTAATCTGGGGAGGATTCAGATTAAACTGAATCAGTAGCAGCCAAGGAAACTTTTCACTAAAAAGCAGGAGACGCTGCTGGAAGACCAGAAAACAGATGAACCGTGAATGACATCATTTGGTCAAACTGCTGCTTCGAAAGTAGGAAATGAACTTTCACAGTCAGAACTTTTGTAGTTTAAGGTGATGTTTGCGTGTTTGTGTGCAACACTAGTTCTGAAACTATCGAATTCATGTCACAATAAGACGAGCAGGTTCATGTCAGGGTCTTCATTCAGCTGCCAGGAGGGTTACATAAAAGCAGGGTCGTATTCAATTGTGTGTGTCTGTGTGTGTGTGTGTGTGTGTGTCTCAGGTGTCTCTGCTGCCCAGACCAGGTGTTCAGAGAGTGACTCGGGTGATCCTGAAGGATCTGCTGATGTGTATGGAGCAGGAGCCCTTCCTGCGTCACTCTCTCACCCTCTACAAAGCAATGCTCTGATCAGCTTAACTTTGTCTCCCTGCTGAACTTGATCTAATTGAATGCATGTTAGCGAGAGTCCACGTTTTGTGATCTTCTGTTTGTTGTTCTTTATATCAGGTCAGATATCTTGGTAGTGTTGCTGGATAAGCGATGTTCAGTTTTGGTTTTGCTGTGGACTAATGCCGAAAATTAAAAAAAATATGTAAATGCAAACACAGCGTTTTACTGCTGCATGTTCTGTGAACTGAAGTGATTGTGGAGTTTGTTTGTTTCACCATTAAATGGGTTGAATTTGCCGCATCTGTCTTCTGTTATTAGTGTCCTGAGGACTGTACAGGAAAGGTTATGGAGCTTAGCTCGGGAACTTTGGGTTTAATAGTTAGTTTTTAGAGTTATGAAGGTGTTTGACCCACACGCAGTCAGTCTGTTTCTGGATGATCCTGCAGACCTCAGTGAGTAGTTTACCCAATGAGCACAAATAAGAAATAAGATTAGATACAAACTTGATTCCCTGCTGTTTATTGTTGGCTATAGAATCCACACTGAGCGGCAGGTTAGAATCACCAATAAGCCTAGCAAGATGTTTTCAGACTGTAGGAGGAAACTGGAGCTGCCCGCAAACCTGAGATTTCTAGTTCTGCAAAACTTTAGAAAATTAAGACAAAATGCTAAAAAATAAAAAATCTGGAGCTTTTCTACAAAGTACTTTCAGCTCTGGGTCTACGGGACAGCTTCCTTGGTCTGTGACCTCAGTAAATACTCTCCTGATGACCTTATAGGCTCAGAATACAGCATTAATTTTGTAAAATAGATTCTCCATTAGAATCTGAAAGAAGCATAAACCAGGGTATGTTCATTAGCTACCCAGTCAACAATAGACGCCATATAAAAGATGCCACAGGAGCAAAGACAACCTGTGGTTGTCTTTGAAACCTCCAGCTGAGCGTTTTGGCCATTGCTGTCTCCATTCTGACACTAATGAGACCATAATTAATAAAATGAACATCATGCTATAATAAATAGGACTTGAACCTGGGGACTAAGACCATGAACTCATTAGGGTTACTGGATGAAGCAGTAGGGCCGTAGACCCATAGATCTCCATACAATTAGATTTTTTATTGCAACCACAGGAGTCACCCTCTGCTGAATGCAGATTTAAAGCACTACAGCACTGACTTCACTTTGCAGAAGCTTTTTTTTTTAAACACAATCTGAAGTCAACGTGCAGCTATTGCCCAACACTTAATCCATCCTAGTTTATTTTTATTTTTGTTTTTTGCATATTCTTACACAGTCCAGTCCATTGTTTAGTGTTGGAACTGTGCAGCTGCATGTTTTTGCACATTTTTCATGTTATGAAGAAAAAGAAAAAAAAAACCACAGCAAAGCGTAGGACCCAGGAGGGAAAAAAAAGTCCCAGCATACGACACACACAACGCACCTGCACAGGTATAACGACATCGGCCACTTCCGTAGGTTACGTCATAGCTCCCATACTGCAGAGACCCAGCGCTGAAGTCTGAATCAGGGGGAGGCTGGGAAGGAGGCTGGGGGAGAGGGAGGTCTGGGCTTCACTGCTCAGGCTGCGGCCGGATAAGCGGAAGAAAATGGATAGAAGTTTGCATTGTTTTATTATCATATTAGATTTTACCTTTTATTGAGATGCGTGCCATGAATTGTAGGACAACGAGCATCGTTCATAATGTGTAATGATATTGTCCATCAAACAGTCCTAAAATGTAACTTGATATCTGAGTGTTTCTTAGTTTTAAACTAGTTGGTTAGTCTAATTTCTTCCTCTTGTTTAGTCGACTAAGAAATTAGTCTTCAGGAAACATCCCTACTCTGATCAGGACTAATATGAAGCATTTCCTTCTCTTCTCCATTTCCCTATTGAGGTTGATTCTTTAATATATATATATATATATATATATATATATATATATATATATATATATATATATATATTATTTCAGGCACCTCCTGCTCCATTTTAGTTTTTTCCTACTACTGAAAAGATAAGACACAGGTTAAAAAAATGGGTCAGAAAATGACAAATGTGTAATTTTTAAATCCCAGTTCTGTTTCAGCATTTATTTATAGTATGACTTGATGGCCAACATGTGGCACCATCACAGTCCACGAAGGGCTTGGGACCCGTGCTTTGAGAACCACTGATCTAATATGACTGACAGATTAATACCGCAGTCAATTATGGGGACCGCGATTATAGTCGAGGGCCAACGTTTTAGGATATGATTTGGAAGACTATTGCAAACAACTATGTGCGCATATTTGTAGCTGCAGTGAAGGAACACCACATGTGCAGCAGTTGGATTTGGTTCCTAACTGAAACTAAAAATTCTGGTTTAACTGCACCTGAACTCAGACGCAAAACATCAGGCATCGTTATAGCAGGTAATAAAGAGCAACACGTATCCTTGATAATATAGCATGTGTCTTTTATTGACTCAGTTCCTCTGAAGTATTTGTGTGGTTTCTTACATACTGTGACTGCTGTTTGTTCTGAGTCAGTACTCACCTGAAGCCTCCAGGTACTGCAGAGCAAAGTCATCGTAAAAGTGCAAAAAGACCCTGCAAAACCATCTCAGTATTTTTACGTGATTAGTTCAGCATTTAGGAAAATGTGCTCATTGGCTTTCTTACCAAGATCTGTAATTTGATGCCACTCATGTTAATGTTATATTTAACGTGATTTTTTTTTTCCAACATTAAAAGGTTATTTTATACATGAAGACAGTATCTTATCTTCTCAGTGTTTGGTGAGCACATTTCCCAAACTGTCCAATCTGCACAACGCCACGTGTGAATGAAGAATCGCACATTTGCCTCGTCAAAATAAAATGTGTGACGGAGGTTTGTGCATTCAGCCTTTAAAGATCCTTCAAGTTCATTCATGAAATTATCTTACAGTAATAATACAAAACAAAAAGTGGCGTACGAACACACAATGTAGGGTTGATTTCCCATCCCACAAAAACCAAATACAAAATACATTCAATTATTTTGTGTAGATTCTTGTATTTCCTCACAGAATGAAGAGAAATTGTGCTTTCACAGTAAAAATGTTGCATGCCATAAATAAACTTAAGGCTTAAAATTAAATAGAAACCTGGGTTTGTCACCGGGATGATCTTTTTGCTTTACCAAAAATAAACCTGTCACGTTTGCATCAGGTAGAAGTAACTGATGGTCTCCGCAAGTATTAAATATCAATGCAAAGGTACATGCAAGTAAGATTTACACACTATGTTCAGTGCAACTGTGGATATGTTGCAACGTATAACAACCAGCGTCGTCTCCTAGAAAACATTTGATGATTTGCAGCCACTGATGCATATCTGAAATGCAAACACTCGTTTACAGATTTGATGTGAAGCCTGCATGATTCGGTATCTGTGTTGAAGAAGAAGCTCAGCATCCGTTGGCTCTCTGAACGCAGTGGAACCATATGCATGTGCTTTTATCCAATCTAAGCCTGAGATCAGACAGGAAGAATGGGGCAATCTTACGCAGGAACTCCGTGGAGACTCACCCAAGGACACCTGGGGCTGTCTTTGCTACCAAAGGGGAATTCACAAAGTCCAGAGCTAATGTCTGTACACCTTTTGTAGACGAGATCCCAGTTTTTGATTCAACAAGTCTTCCAAAAATGTCTTACAGCATGTTTTCACCTCATCATTGCAGGTTATTAAAAAATTTCCTCCATTTAAAATGACATCAACATGTAATGAAGGGATTTAAACACTTTCTGAAACCTCTATATACACAGTACTGGCTGGATTTTGCCCTGTTTATACTCTCGTAGTTTCATCCAGAGTATTTTTAATCTTAAAGCCAATGAGGACAATTTTGGTAATGACGGGAGGAGAAAAAAAATTACAGAATCTTGCATCAATGTGATGAAATAAACTGGCGAAAATGTGGCCGTGATGCCTTTTAATTCAGGTACTCCCTTCCATTTCATATGTTAAGACCAGACCACGTTTCGCATGATTCACATCCTGTGACGTCACCTTCTCGCTGCAGAGCGAGGGAGTCCGTATTCATGCTTGCTCGCTCTTCTGTTGCTGTTCTCACGTAACAAAATCTGTCCACATGCTTGCACAGGACAGATGTGTATTTAGTGCAGGAGCTCCTGTTTTATTGCTTTGAGGATCAGGGGGTGTCTGCCTCGCATCTCCCTCCGTAGAACGTATTCACTGAATAGGGAGGAATCCACTCCGCCGCCACATGATCCTGTGATAAAGAAACCTTTCTGCTGTAGCCGCTCCAGCACCTGCAGTCACACACAAGCCACATGACAGCAACATGAGTCACGACAAGAAAATCCGGCATAACATTAGAGATAATGTCATGCTGGATTTTCTTTTTAATCTTTTTTTCAGTGAAAAATACCAAAGGGCGGGACTTGGTGCTCTTCACTTTAATTCATTATTATCAGGCTATCCTAAAAGTTCCCATGATGCACTGGGTGTTTCTTTTCATTCACCTCTTCTTACTCTTATACCCCACTCTGCATTTAATTATTAGTTATTATTAATCTCTGCCTCTCTTCCACAGCATGTCTTTTGTCCTGTCTCTCTCCCCTCAGTCCCAACCGGTCACAGCAGATGACTGCCCCTCCCTGAGCCTGGTTCTGCTGGAGGTTTCTTCCTGTTAAAAGGGAGTTTTTTCTTCCCACTGTCGCCAAGTGCTTGTTCATAGGGGGTCGTTTTGACTGTTGGTTTATCTCTGTAATTATTGTAGGGTCTTCACAATATAAACCACATTGAGGCGACTGTTTGTTGTAATTTGGCGCTATATAAATAAAATTTAATTGCTAAACGCCTCAAGAGTTCAACCTGTTGATGGACTAATTTTCACCAGGATGCATACCAAAAAAAAAAAAAAGTTATGTGACGTTTATCAAATACTCTGGTATGAGTACTGCACTACAAATAAAACAAGCGCTGATAGAATACAGTGGCATACAGTGGCAGCCTGCACATGTGACAGACATAAAAGGGTCTGGAGCAGCCGTGGAGAACGTTATGCTACCTGTGACATCGTTCAGCATGACCAGCTTTTTTGAGCACTGGAGACAGTGGTGGTTTTGTCCCCTTAAAACCCCTTCACATTGCGCTTATTTGATTATTTGGACACAAGTTGTCATTTGTGATTCAAATCTGGTGAAATGTCATGTCAAGCGATGGCCTTGACAAAACTCTGGATTCATGACCAGTTTTAAGCTTTGAAGACCAAAGACAGCCTTGGGGAAAATTATAAAAACTGCAAGAGATTTTCACAATGAGACTACTGCATTTTTTTTTCTTTTGTAGCCAAATGCACATTCAAACTTGATGCTCATAATGATGGCTAACTTTACTTTATGAACTTCCTAGTGAACACTTGCTATTTGCACTTTTTTCCTGACTTCGCTTTGTCAAACTAGCTGTCACGCAGTTAAATCATCGCATTTTTGAGAAGTCAAAGCATTTGACACAAAACAGATGCTACATGCAATAAGTATAAATATGAAAGGAGTCACAATTGTGTGTTTAAAGGTGTTGTCTGTAATTTTATATTTGTGTTTAAGTGTTTTGCGAATAATATCTAAGCTGGTGGCCTCAGGACCCAGGGTCACTCTCCATCTTGTCTCAGAAAAATCCATCAGCCTCTGGCCTGAAACAAACTACTCCAGAAGTAGTCCATAAGTTTCCCTCTCTGTGCCTTTCCTCCTGAGGTGAACATGGTGACATTATCTCACTTCGCCCCTGGGAGTCCTCTGCTCTCTGTTCCGCTGCTCCGTCTTACTGAGACCCCCCCCAGAGACAAAGGCAGACAGAAATTCATGTGATGAAATGTGTCACCTGCCTCCACACAGCACAGTTATAGACTGACTGTCAGCATTCACGGAGTATTCTAATATAAAAACACATTTCTCCTTTGATGGATGGTGGAAGGGAGGCGTCTGACAAAGAGTCAACAGATAACAGGAGATCGCAAATTTTAGAGTCCCGGATGTCGTCTTGGAGATGTGTGCACTGAACACAGCTTTTGGTCACAGTGGAAGCTGTTTGTCTTGGACTCTCCTCATCCGCGATAAATTTGCTCCAAGAGACAAAACAGATTGGGTGGCAGTCAAGGGTGGAGGCCCTGGTGGTCTGACCCCTGGCTATTGTGATATGGAGCATCACCTCTCTGGTGGGGAAGGAGCCTGAGCTGGTATGTGAGGTTGAGAGATGTCAGCTAGATATGGTCGGGCTCACCTCAACCAACGGCCTGGCAACCCGTCTCCTGGAGAGGGGCTGGACTCTGTTCCAGTCTGGAGTTGCCCTCAGTGAGAGGCAGCAGGCTGGGGTGGGTATCCTTGTATCCCCTCGGCTTGCTGCCTATAAGTTGGATTTTTGACTGGTGGACGATAGGATTGCTTCCCCGCGCCTTCAGGTCAGGGAATGGGTCCTGACTGTCATTTGTGCTCATGTGCTGAACAGTTCAGTGTACCCAGCCTTCTTGGAGCCGCTGGGTGGGGTGCTCAAGAGTGCTCCATCTGGTGACTGTCATCTTAGTGGGAGACTTCACTCACATGGGCAACGACAGTGAGACCTGGAAGGGTGTAATTGGGAGGAACACTGACCTAATCTGACTCGAGAGGTGTTCTGTTATTAGACTTCTGCGCAAACCAGTTTGTCCACAGTTTGGCTCAGGAGGTAGAGCAGGTCACCTACTAATCGCAAGGTTTGCAGTTCGATTCCGGGCTGCTAGACAGTAAGCATTTAGATACACGTGGAAGTGCTTGTATGAATGGGTGTGTCGTGGATTGGTGTGCAGTGGCTTTTGTTTTTCTATTCTCTTTCATTTCAGGGGGTTGGCAGGCTGGTTTCTCCTACTCTGTAGGGCGGGGCTGGAGGCTGTCTTGCGGCGGCTCTGCACACCTGTTGCGAGTTCATTCATCTCGGTGGTATTTAAGGGGTTGCTCTGGCCTCCTGTCCTTGCTAGAGTGTCTGCGAATGTCCGTGGTAAAGTGTTCCAAGTCAAGCTTCTAACAGCAGTAGTTTCTTTAGGACGCGCATGTGTGTTTTTGTGTTGGAGTTTTTGTGTTGGAGTTTTTGTGCTTAACCGTGGAGATTTATTCATCATTTCATCTCTGCAGAAACCTCCTTGCTTCTCAGTCTGCCTGCCCTCCTGGGGGAAACGTCACAGCGGCCCATCCATCTGCTTCTCCCTCCGGACTTTTCCATACTGCTCCCCACGTAAGCCTCCCCCTCCGCTACCTCCCCACGTACCTTCATGTAATGCTTACTCCAGTCTATAACGCATCTGTCCCCCTCCCTCTGTCTAGACTGGCCCCTCGGCATTTACGCACCCTCCCGCAGCTTGCTAGGATTTGGAATACAGCTTTAGGAAAACCCCAGAGAGACATCCCCTGGTTTATTGTGTTTTTGCTTTTTATAATAAATTGCTTAGCTCGATATGGCCCTGCCTCTGTCCGTGTCTGCACTTGGGTTCACCTTCGCTGTGTCCCCGGTTGTGGCAGGGTGTGAATGGGTGAATGCAAACGTGTTGTATAAGCGCTGTGAGTGCTCAGTTAGAGTAGAAAAACGCTATATAAGAACTTGTCCGTTTACCATGTTTGTCCACAAGATATGTGGCAGCATTCCAAAGGTTGAGGACACTGAGTCCAAATGGACCATGCTCCGTACCTCAGTTGTTGAGGCTGCTGCGAGAGAGCTGCAGCTGCAACAAGGTGGTTGGTCTCTGTCATGGTGGTAATCCCTGAACCAGAGGTGAAGGTGAAGGGAGCCATCAAGCTGAAGAAGGAGTCCTATCGGTCTTGGTCAGGCTATAGGTCTTTGGAGGCAACTGACAGGTACTGGAGGGCAAAGTGGAATGTGGCTGGGAGGAGTTCGGTGAGGCAATGGACTGCCTGAAAGCAATTCTGGCAAACTGTCAGGTGACTCAGGAGGTTAAGAGGTCCTTTACTCACAGTGTATAGTGTGGGTGGGGTGCTGCTGACTTCAAATAAGGATATAGTTGGGCGGTGGAAGGAATACTTCAAGGACCTCCTTAATACCACTGACACGTCTACTGTAGAGGAAGCAGATTCTGGGGACGAGGGTGGCGACTCGCCCATCACTGGAAGTGAAGTCACTGAGGTAGTTAAACAACTTCTTGGTGACTGGGCCCCTGAGTTCCTAAAGACCCTGTTTGTTGTTGGGCTGTCTTGGTTGACACACCTCTGCAGATCTGGGTGGTGCCTCTGGATTGGCAGACTGGGCTGGTGGCTCCCATCTTCAAGAAGGGGGAATGTAGGGTGTGTGCCAGCTGCAAGGGGAAATCCTACCCACCTCTTAAGGTTGGCTTTTGACTGAGTATGCTTTATAGACATCAATTTTTATTTACTTTGTTTTAGCTAATATTTTTATTTTTATTGTGTTAATTATAACTCATGTACCATCTACTAACATCGTCAAATGCAGTTTGCTGAATCGACAGAGTAGTAAGCCTCAAAGTCAGCAGCAGCAGAGGTCAGCAGATTAAAAATTGACTGGAGCTCACAAAAATTGTTTTGTGACTTATTGCTAACAGAGTCATTTTCCTGGGCTGCATCTGATTATAGAACTCCCCGACCTGCACAATCTTTTCAACATCAGAGTCCAAACACACACAGGCAGAAAGCATACTACAGTGAGATTCTTACTAACCCTGGTGGAAGTCTGCACCCAGAGTGTGTTTTGTACCTGAACTGAGGTGAGGTGGCAGTAGCCGTTGAGTGGGAAGCGGAGGACGTGTGTTGGGTCCTGGTTCCAACTGGTGTTCGTAGAACTGTAGATGATATCAGTGACCTCAGGGAAAACCTCCTCCATCAATGCCCGGGCGGCGCTCACGCTGATCCTTTCACCGAGCTCCGGGGTCACATGGACCACAGCGCACTCACAGTCTCGAGAAACGTCCCTGCGCTCCTGCTCAGCCCTCCAGCGCTCAAGCTCGGCCTTTAGAGGAGCCAGCTGGAAGAAAGTGGCCTCTTCATAGAGCAGAGAGTACTCCTGCATACACAGCAGACACAAGACGACATGTTCAGAGGCATCAGAACAATCTCAAACAGGCAGGCCATAAGAAGAGATCACAGAAATGCAGCCTAACACAAATATACACACAGGCAGATGAGCACATAACACCCACCCAAAAATACAATGTTTTTGGCAATAAAATGTATCAAAGTTTAATGAATGCATCCACACATAAATAGCTCATTCAGTAGTTGAGTACTAATAGTGTTCCATAACCTTGGTAGCAGCTGCTCTGCTGCTAACATACTAATGGAAAGGATTTAGTTGAGTGCCTTTCAGTGGAAGGAAGATGCTCATTTTCATTTATTCTACAAACAAATCACATACCTTCTGATTCATTTGAAAGCTCCTATAAGCAAACAAGAAGTTCATACTCATTGGCTGCAGGCAGTTTTCTGTTTGGGTTGTCATAATTGTGACAAAGAATTAATGAACAAGAAAGTGGAGCGAATGAATGTCTTTGGCAGTGACTTGCTACCTCCGTCTCGCCTGAAGTCACAGTATGCTGATAACAGGTAATTTCCTTCATGCAAATATTAAGCCACTGTTGCTATAAATTCTGTTTGTTTCCATGCATTAATCAATTTTGAGATCTTGGGCTCCTTTGCTGCCGTAATGTCACCTTTTAGACTAGTGGAACACATGCCAAAGATACACATTTGTTTATTTTACCACGCTTTGTTGGTTATTGTTGGATCTGTTCTCAGAATTTTATGCATATGACAGAAAATATGGAAAAGCAGTAGCCTCAGGACTGTAAATAGTCTACAGACTCAAATGTCATTGGACTAGTGACAAGCGTTACAGCTTTCACGGTCTAGACGCGCAGCAGCGGTGAACTGTGGAAGTACCTGATCAGGCACTCACTTTGAAGTCATCGGGGAGGAGGAGCTTGGAGGTTCGCAGGAAGTTGAGTATGTACCGGAACATGTCGCCGTCCCGATCGATGAAGTAGTGCTGCTTCAGACTGTCCAACACTATGGGCTCCGTTCCATCAAACAGGCGGCCGATTCTAGTAAGTAAGTAAATTTTATTTATATAGCGCTTTACAAGAACAAAGTTCACAAAGTGCTTTACAATACAGAAATAAAATGTAACATTAAAAATGGTATAAGTAGTTAAAATTAAATAAAAGCTAGCCTGCACAGGTGGGTGACTCTTCAGAGTCCACAGATCTTAAATCCAGTGGAAGAGAGTTCCACAATTTGGGGGCCACAACCTCAAAAGCACCGTCACCTTTTGTCTTTAACCTGGATCTAGGTACAGCCAACAAGCACTGATCAGCAGACCTCAAAGATCTAGATGGTTGATAAGGTTGTTATCAACCTTGTTATCATTTGGGTTCTGCCCCAAATGAGGAGGAAACAAAGGTTTCTTCATTCAGTATTTATTGTAAAGAGTGGTCGGGAGTGGCCAAGAGATATTTTAAAAATGTATTCCTACATTTTGATTCATTTGTGCCTTTAAGATACATTTATACATGACAACAGACCACCTTTTTCCCCTGAAGCATAAAGTGCATCACCTCTACCTCTTAAGCTATTCAGATTCAAATTTTATGGGCAAATGACTGGCAACCAAAATCTTTTCACAATTCGCCAATTCGCATAGAGCCCATTAAAGTTTCCCCAAGTCATAGACAAAAATAATCAGTTTGTATTTAAATGTAATAATTCAAGTAGTAGATATTCAAAAAACAATCAAATAGAGCAGTAGTTTAATTTGTTGATTAAGAGCTTCACAGTTTCTTCACGGTGGATGTGTGTCTCACCTTGACTCGGGGTACCTGGTGAGTGTGGGGAGACTGCTGGTGTACATGTGTCCTCCTACATCAATGTGGACCGGCGCGTTGGTTTTGGTGAGCTGGGCTGGTGCCGGGATGCCGGTGGTGCACAGGGGAGACACTGGAGACCAAGAAGCCAGCTTCTGATTGGACATGCTGCTGCCGCTGCCACTGCTACGTCTGTCCTGGGACACAAAGCGCACACTGTGGTGATGGTGGTGTGTAATGAAGGTCCTCCTCATTACCTGTCTAGCAGTATGAAACACATAGGTAAGTTAACTTTTGTGTGAAAAATACGTTCACATAAAGAGGTTTGGCAGGTTTGGTTAAGTCAACAGAAAATGTGATGGGACCGCTGTGCCGAGGCTTCGGAGCGCGTGCTGAGAAATCCAGGAAGTCTTTTATGAAGCGTGTATCGAGGCTTGCTTTGTTAAGGGCGAGTGACTTCATCTATGACATCTGAAGCGTCGCCCATTCAGGTAGTGGTTCGAGTGTTGGCGTGATTTATGGCTTGCTGGAACATTTGTTAGTGTTTTGGAGTTTCACCAGTTTGCTGTGACACAGAGGAGCTGGTTTCAGTGGAGTGGCAACACTTTGAGCTGATCTCTCCCAGTTTTTGCCCTATGACAGGTGGGATGGGCTCCAGTACCCGTGACCCAGAACAGGATAAGTGGAAGAGGATGGATGGATGGATGGATGTCTATAGATAATCAAATCTGTTACTACTATAATATTTGCAAGTCTTTTTTCATTCCAAGGTGAAGTGTTTGCAACCGGGTAGCACCTCATCTATGGGTATCATCTAGGCAGAGGTGCATATATCCAAGCCTATACAGGCTCACTGTGGGATACTTGTGCACCACTGCTTCCTCAGTACCATGTGAAAGGATTTTCTCAATCACCAGAGAGGTTATTTTCAAAAAGATTGGATTTGCTGAAACACTGAAATCATGACAGGTGTTTGACCCTGATAGACCTCTATTATCATTACCCACACATTAATCGAAAACAGAGGAATGAATAAATGACACTAAATCAAGTTAAGGTGTTTATTTCTATTCTCGGCAGAATGGGGAGGAGAACAGATGTTTATCTTGATGAGTAAACATTTGGATTACAAGATTATTTCTTACCTGTATTTTTTCCTATGGGGTGTTCCAGCCAAAAGCATCCCCAGGCTTCCTGAGTGCCTTTTAAAGGTTCCAGGTGGGACCAAGTAATTGAAGAGGGGGTTGAATAGCTATTATCAGTTTTTATTGTAGATTATGGGCGATGGGCCAAGTGGGGAAATATATATTTTTTAATTGTTGTTATCTTTGTAGTACTGATGTAATGTCAATAAAGATGATTAGATAAGTTGTGGGTTTAGTTTATTAGTTTTAGAGTGTAATCCCAGAGGATGGTTCAGCTTCGGGGTTCATCAGGAGCAGTCTATAAAAGGCTGCCAGTTAACATCAGAGACTGTGGGTGGAACCCTGTCCTGCCACGGGGATGTATTCTTCTAGTTTGTGTTTCTTAATATTGGTAAATAAACATCTGTTGGGTCTATATTTTTATCTCCACCTCAAACCTCTGCTGCTGCGGGCCATCCTAACATGGTGCCAGTGTATATATATAAAAAAAAAGGGAAAATCCTACTCCATGTCCATGTCCATAGGTTATCTTTAAAGTTCATCCATTTTAACATAATTATCACTGCAAATTTTACCAAAATCATGAAGATAATTACAGAATGAAAGCATCGTTCACTGCTTTTGATTTAAGAAAACTGGCATCAGAAATAACCTTTAACATTCAAATATCAGCACCCTGTAGTGGCTGTAACGATTCTGCCATATGCCAGCCACAGTTGGATCATTGTGTGTGTGTGTGTGTGTGTGTGTGTGTGTGTGTGTGTGTAAGAAACATGAATGCAGATTAAACTGCAGAATTGCATGCATGTTATCCTGTGCTCATTTCTTCTCCTTGATATCAAGTTATGTTCAATAATAAATGCATCTATCTGCAGCTCCTGAAAGATGATTTCTGCTTGAAGCTAAACTGGGTCTCACTGATGTTTCTATAACAACCTGCAAACAGGCTGGCAGACCGGACCTGAACAGTTTTACAGAAGAGCTGATTACTTAGAACAGTACCTTGCAGGCAGTCTTGGGACTGTCAGGCAATGCCAGGAGCCTCACAGGAAGCAAAGGCTCCTGGCACGAGGACATCCTGTCAGGCACATAGATACGACTGTCATAGCTATTCCTGATTGCCTTGTAGGCTACTTTACAGTGCTAGGTGCCTGGCGGGAAACAAATCATTAAGCTCAGAAAGAAACAACTGGCAACCTGGTAGGAGGCCAGTGCCTGACAGGCTGGGAACACACGTCGTATGGGCTCTCACTGTTCTTCCAGACTGATCTAACATTTTCTTTAATTCTGTTCCAAGTGCTCTCTTCAAACCTGCTCTGCTCTGGATGATTGTGTTCATGTCAGTTTTAATGCTTCAGCTATATTGAACACTGAACAAATGTGGGTCGTCTGCAGGGAGGATGTGCCGTGAGCATTTCTTTTATAAACTATGGGCTGTGTGAGTTTGTATATTATAAGTTGTAATATAGATAATAATATGAGTAAGTTGAAATTGTGGACTACAGCTAACTATGTAAGGGAAAATCTTATCATGTAACCAACAACTGGTCCTGCTGGGGGAAAAGCAACACAAGAATCTATTCTAGTGTACCAGTGTTGTACTAAAGAAAAAATAAATCTATAAATATTTTGTGACTCATTTCTGTGTCAAATGGATGCAGACATGGGCCTATTTTTACATCTTCTCGGTGCATTTCTAGTATTGGAGTCTCTCCAGCTGCAGCCAATTATGCTGATCATAATTAAACTGCAGTAATTTAACAGCCACTCCACAAACACTCAAGCCAACCATATTCTACCACTTATCTGACCTGAGGGTGGACATTGCATTACAGACCTTCTCATTCAGGTTTGTGACGCAGGGGCAGCAGTCTAACAGAGACGTGCAGACCTCCCTCCACCTGTCAGTGCTTCCAGCTCTCTGAAGGGAACACTGCGGTGTTTCCAAGCCAGACGAGACAAACTCTTTCCAGCCTGTCCCGGGTCTGTCCAGGGGTCTCCTCAAGGAAGAACACGCAGGAAACACCTCACCTAGACAGCATCCAGGAGGCATCCTAGTAGTATTCCCAAACCATCTCCACTGGCTCCTTTTGATGTGGAGGAGCAGTGGCTGATCCAGTCCATCTGCCAATCCCCCACTCCACTCT
Organism: Pterophyllum scalare; assembly: GCA_024447675.2. NCBI lineage: Eukaryota > Metazoa > Chordata > Actinopteri > Cichliformes > Cichlidae > Pterophyllum > Pterophyllum scalare. The sequence continues at coordinate 11,938 of JAMQGT020000638.1, read as the reverse complement.
TCCAACATGTGAACAAAAACCAAGACACTCAACCTCCTTCATTTTAGGAAGTAACTCTTTCCTTTCCTCCGAAAATGTTCCACACACACACTTTGTTCAGTGTAGCGGCAACTTGAATCTAAATTGCCAGAATCCTTCCCTTTTTCTTTTATATCTCCATCACGTATTATAGTGTAAGAGTAGTCGTCAAAGCATTTCACTGCTAGTTGTACCCTGTATGACCATGCATGTGACAGATTAACTTTGATTTGATTTGATTTTATAGTGCACTTCATCACATCCACCATTCTGTGTTCAAACTACTATAGTGTGTCAACTATGTCTTCAATCGCAATACCATACACAACAGTTTGCAGCTGAGATGGTAAAACATTTTAAGAGTTTTTCTTGTAAAACATTTATGAGATGCAGATACACAATAGCATTGATTTGGAGCACTTCTGCTGTCTATTAAAGAGCAGGTAGTTTGAGAACTTTACTGAAATCAGCTGTGGAGGTGTGACACTGTACCCAAACACAGACTGGGGCGCAGGAGTACTTGCAAAATCATGGGCCAAATCTGGGTGGCACCGCTACTGTGACTATAACTACATGCAGCCTGAGTAAAGCACTATGTACTAATTCCATCTTGCAACTCACTTTTGGAGCCAAGTGGCCATTAGAGGAACTGCATTTTCTGTCTCGTCTACCCTTGCCTTCATTTTTCAGCCCTGGAGGATGCTGACCTGTTTATGTTCATAATTTTAACATTTGTTGGGTGCTTTGCTTGCATCGCATGTACAGATAAATGAAAATCCATATGAGTACATGTTGGAGTAAACACCAAAAAAAGGCAAACAAACAGAGAGCTGAGGCACCAGCACTCGCACTAACGCACAGCAGGTGCAGACTGTCACATCTGAGTGTGTGGTGACTGGTGAACGGTTAGTCTTTACCCTGCAGCTATGGCACTAATGCATGGTGGATACATTTATCAGCAGGTATAGTTACCCTTGGCAACAGAGGAGCATTCCCAATGACAAATCATTGCTGCGTCTCCTCACGTGATCGCGTCACAGGATTATGTGGACAACATGCTTTCCTACAGGGCAAAGATTCTGTAATTCTGCACTGTGTTTACACCAGAACAGCTTCTTGTAATAAAAACAATTAACCAGATAGTTTTATTAAATAAAAAATAAAATTAAATAATTCAAAGGCCACACTTTTTTCGAGTTGGCGCAAAAAAAATACAATTAAATTAACAATTAACAACTGTGTGGCAAACTGCTGTAGGCCTAACAGTCCTAGGGTAGCTCAATTATGGCAAACATCTGAGACCATAATTTTCCTCCTTGACTAATGGCTTTTTTTTTTTTCCAACTGTAAAGGAAAAAATTTCTTTGGATTTAAAACAAAACGCTGTGGTGACGATCAGAGGATCTTAACACTCACAAATACAGCCAGTTTCAAAGAATGAAAAGGTTGAATGAAATACATGTGCATTTTTCCTTTTTAGCTGCAGTGATATGCACTGGTGATGAAAAAATTATTTATTTTTTACCTCGTTCCGGGTACTAGAACTGATTTCATCCTATGTGATATGATACCTTTTGTAGCCCAGAATAAAGGCTCTGTATAGTCCTTTAAGCCTACTTCAATATAATAATTTAATTATTTCACTGAAAAAGTGAGCTCAGTTTTGATGTTTTGGTGGTCCACAGCTCAGTTAAGGTTTTTAATGTGCATCCATTTTCACACTAGATGGCTCCACCGTATATAAACTACGTGATCAAAGATGTTTGACATTTTATATTCCCACAGAACTACTGACATATGTCATGTTCACGACTATAAGAAACATGTGTGGAGTAATGGCTTGGCAACTTGATTTTTTTTTTTATTGAAATAAGGCTGTGGGACATGCAAACAATTTTAAAAAATTGATTATTTATGTATTTACTGTTGGCCTGATCTGATCCCAGATTTCCCAGTGTGGTCCGAAGTGAAGAAGTTCAAAGCCCCTGGTACTGATGTACCTTTTAAAAAACATGACATTATGTTTGGAGGTGGGAAATAAAGCTACATTTTACTTCAACCCACTAACTAAGCAGTTAAAATAAGGTTGTTGCTAGGTCACAGCCCAAACTAACGCAACAGTTATTTTATTTTATTTATAAGCCACCCTTCTCCTAAAGATGGGCGTAATGGCTGGAATAAAAACTCACATCAGCACAGGACAGGACTCTCACTGACTGGTTGTCGGAGCCTTTAAGCTGCAACAGATGATAACGGATCATCATGTTCCGGGTTACCTCTGTGAGCACAGGGACCGGGGACCGGGCACCGGGCTGTGCGATACGGGACTCCGTGGCTGTCACGGGCACCGACTCATTCAGCTCCGCTGGCGACTCGGCGCGCTTCCCGGGGCGCACGCACCTCTTCTTGGCAGAAGGAGCTCCCGGGTCGTCCTCGGTGCTCTCGCTCCTCGCCGCTGATGCTGCCGCTGACGATGTCGGTGATGCGTTCGGTGTCTCCGCTTGCGCTGTTCGCTGCTGATTCAGATCCGCGGCACCGCTGACCCGGCGCAGGTAGGGGATCACGAGCTGGAGGTGGGACTGCGCGTGACCGTTGACCGTTTCCGAGGCAACGTAAAGCGTCGTCGATGGCTTGAAGCTCGCAGCCCCCACGATGCTGTTGAGCGTTGCTATGGAGACGGCGCCGATGCAGTGGTTGGTGTAGGTTTTTGAGAGCTTGGCAGCGCGCGACAACATCTGCATCCTGGTGCCCAGCAGGTTCTTGCCGATGGCTTTGTTCTCGTACCACGTTACGTCGCTCACGCAGCAGTGGTCCCGGGGCCGCTGGAAGAACGCCCTGCACAGCGGGTTCCGTTTGGACACGTACCGGACGAAGCTGGCGTACGGACACTGCTCCGTGCCCGTCTCGTACATACGCGGCAGTGTGTCCTCGTCTGCGTCCGGGCGCTTCTTGGTCCAGGCGGCGGAGCGGGACTTGTGGTACGGTCCGAGAGCTTTAAAATAAACAAACTTTCTTCCGTCCTCATCCACAGCCAGACCGAACGAGTCCTCCTCCAGCTCCCGCTGGTTCTCTCTTCCCCTGGTGCAGAAATACATGCAAGTCTCGAACCAGACTTTGTTTAGCAGCCCAAACGGGGTGTCGGTGTTGAACACAGAGGACTCGTACAGCTTCCGCAGGTCTGAGCGCGTGATGGCTTGTTTCTGCACCACCGGACCGGCGCCTTGCTCCTCCAGCCTCCGTATGACCGCAGCCAGGGTCAGGTTGGCGCTGCGCAGCTCTGGGTCCTTGGTGAGGTCTAAGGTGCGGCAATAGGGCGGCTCGTTCAGGTACCGGTTCAGAGAGCTCCGGATGCTGATGAGGGAGGACTTGCTATACAACTGTCCACTTTTGGAGCGCGCTTCGGCGTAAAAGGAGCGCAGCACGGCGCACAGCGCATCCTTGTCCAGAGTTTCAAAGTCTGGACTTTGGGCTTTCTCGCTGAGGTACTCCCTGAAGATCCTCACAGCGTACCTGGTGGCCAGGCGGGTGTTCTCGCTCAGCTTGTTCCGCTCTGACCGCTGAAGGTCTCCCTCCGGGTGAGAGTCGCGGCCAGAGGGGATGCTGCTGCCGAGTGGGTCCGCCTCCCCCTCCTCCTCCCTTCGGTCCATACTCCGCATAACGACCGCTTGTGTCTGCGCGGCGGAACCGCTGGAGTCCAGCACTGTGCTCCCTGACTCCCACTCCAGCTCCTCTCCATCTCTGTCGGACTCCTCGTCCTCCTCTTCCCCGGTGATCTGGACCTCCTGGATCTCATCTTCATCCTCTTCCTCCTCCTCCTCATCCCTGCTCCTCTCGGGGCAGCTCATCTGCTCCTGCTCCGTGTCTCCGCTGCCAGGCATTCTCGCCATATTGCGGTCTGTGAAGCAGTCCTCCGGCAGCGCGCATGCGCTATATTGGACCGCAGCGCTGAAAGCCTTTTGTGTTTAAGTGACCTTCAGCCGTGCACGCATTTTTTTAAGGTACAGGGAGCGAGCGCAGCGATAGGGTAAATTTGGAGGCGCGCTCCCTGCCAAAAAGGCTGCAGTATTGGACTGAATATTGGACCAGCAGCACGAGTGCTGATGTGGAAAATGACAAGACTGCAGTAGTGTCACCCCCCCCCCCAGTATCAAATATTTTTTACTTTTTGATACTCAACAGGATGATCACAGGAAGGCAGCCTAGAATAACAGATACAAACAATAACAATAAATATCATGTAGCATGTTTTATTAGTTACATGCACATGTGGACAGATTAGGTCTTCATGTGTTTGCTGCAGAAATCACACAGTCTAGTTTGTGCCTTTTGAAAAGACATGTGATCTAGGAGCTAAAGTAAGGTCATAATACAACCATGCGAAACAAGTAAAATGCACACGATTTAGGCGAGTAGAGTTGACACCGTTACAAAGGAACTCACCTGCAGTCCAATGAAAATCTAATTTATCTTTTATATTATTGCAACAAAATAAATACAGCACATCACGGTGTATTAGTGACATCAAAGGTCAGAGCTTCTCATTCTTGCTTTGGACCACCAAGCTAGTGGAATGTAAAAATAAGACAGGGAGGGGGCAATGCACCCACGGGATGCCAAAATATTTAATCAGAAATAAAGTGTAGAAAATGTTTCTTAGGCACATGATTTTAGGGCTGGATCAGGTCACTCTGAACCCCCGCTTAGTTATGCTGCAATAGGCCTAGGCTGCTGGGAGGCTCCCATGATGTACTGTTTCTTTTCAATCACCTCTTTTACTCTGTTTATACTCCACTCTGCATTTAATCATTAGTTGTTATTAATCTCTGTCTCTCTTCCACAGTGTGTCATTTGTCCTGTCTCCCTCCCCTCAGCCCCAACGGTCGTGGCAGATGACTGCCCCTCCCTGAGCCTGGTTCTGCTGGACGTTTCTTCCTGTTAAAAGGGAGTTTTCCCTCCCCGATGTCGCCAAGTGCTTGCTCATATGGGGTTGTTTTGATTGTTGGATTTTCTCTGTAATTATTGTACGGTCTTTACCTTACAACATAAAGCACCTTGACGTGACTGTTTGTTGTAATTTGGCGCTATATAAATAAAATTGAATTGAATAAAATTGAATTTTGGTAAATGTATTATTTGTGTGGGAACTTGCATGCCTAAAGTTCACCATTTGGCCTACAGAAGCTTTGCATTGTAATATAACGCAGTTGCCTTCACTTGTAGCATGACGACGGTCAAAACCTAACACCATAAGCTCATCAGTTTTTCTTCATAAATAAAGATGTATTTTAATCCCTATAAATTCATGAACAAGAATATTACTGGTTACTGGACTTATAATAAAGTTGCAGTGCAAATTTATGAATGCTTTAAATACATTTACCAAGACTAATCATCAGGCCAGCTCAAAATCTCCAAAAATGCACGTAATTTGTTTTAGCTCATGAAAATGAACTAATAAATCAACTTGATCTGAGCATTTCTTGCATATGCGCGCTGGGATTTTGTGTCCTTTTTTCATTAGCAATATTGCTAATTGGTAAGGGACATTAGGATCTAAAACGAGAAGCACCTGGAGCTTTCACTCATATCATCATCTTCAATATGAGTCAATAGAGTTTGCAAACTGTAAAGCCTAGGACCAGAAGCTGTGGAGTGGCTACTGTCAAACTCTCTGTCATGATTAAACATTAATTAAACATGTACTCAAACTGACTTGAAACTAACGGGTCCATAAACCCATCAGGAAAGTGTTTAATGAGGTCATAAATGAAGGGGGCGGTAGGATCATTTTCTTTTCATAGACTTTTATCAAATCTGACTTCTTTTTTAAAAGAGGAGAGGTACCCCCTCCCTGCAGTTAGAAGAATGCAGATGCCCTTTAGTGTGAGAGATTATTAATATCTGGACCAAGAGCCCAAAAAAACAACTTTGAAGTCCCCCAACTTAAACTGACGTGTTAAACTAAAACAATGCATTAGCACCTTAACACGCTCCACTTGTATTATTATACATCATTTACACTGACCCAGATGTTGTAATGCTGCTTTAGTTTGCAGTCACAGTTAACCTAACATTTTACATATCAGTGCTTTGTTTCTTTATTTGTAGTTCTTCTGGGCTCCCTTGCTACAAGAACAGAACATTGATCCTTTATGTCTAATACACCCTTTCTGATGCACAGTTATTTTAGCAGCTTCTTATTATAGTATCCCATCATGCACTATGCCTGCTCCCAGCTAAGAGCACTGGTTCCTCCCCTGGGCAAACATGACCTTGATATACAGTCTACACCCCATGTACTGCTCTCATTACTGCTGGGACTACATCAAATTACTGTCTCATATTAAACTACAATGCTCGCTGCTCCTGTGACAGTAACAGTGGTCATAAAATCTTTATTAAACTGTAGTTAAAAAACAAAAGGACATTTAATTCCTTTAAATAAGGGGATAAGAAAAATGACACAAGATACCTTCAAAATCATTGATTTCCTAATCCCAACACCACAACCTCTGAAATAAAGGGAAGGCTCTTCCCGGTCTCTAGGGAAAAATATGCATTCCCTGACTGGCTGTCACCAGGTGAAATCAGTCACAAAGAGGGTGATGCACCAAAAACCTCCCTGTGACTGCTTTGATTACTAGCAGAGTTGCCTGTAGTTTGCATGAACAAGACCAATTTTTCTGCAAAAAAAGAACAACAACAACAAAAAAACCAATACACCATTTACTCTACAAAAAGTGTGATGTAAATCGGAAACTGAGAACACTGACCTTCAAAATAAAAGTTGTGCCATATCGCAGTAATCAACACATTTAAAGAGATACGACTTTTTCTTTGAGGGCAAACAGTTGTGCGTTTCTGGTTTGAGTCATACTTCTCACAGTCTCAGTACCACTCGACAAAGCAGTTTGTGTTTGTGGTCAAATCAGCATCTACCGTGCAAATTACTGGCGACTTTAGACACCTGCTAGTAATCGAAACAACTGCAAGGCGGTTTTCAGTGCAGCACCACGTACTAGTTTCATGGTAGTGACTGTCAGCAACTTTCAGCAACCACTTACAACGGTTGCAGAATACACACATTTTCTCAGAGACCAGCGGTTGTCAGGTGCTCACTGAACAATCTCTAGCCCTGTTTGAATTGGGGTTTAGCAAATTGATTTCCCAGCTAATGCCAGCAGTCACCGGGGCCCTTAATTGTACCTCTAGTCTACAGGTGTTAACCATATAAATTTAGCAATTAGCATCCTTGCACGAGGCCATAAAATGTAGCCACATTAACGTCACTGGCTGAGGCTTCCAAAAATGTTTCATCAGCACCTTTAAACAGCTTCCACGTCTCCAGCCCCCTGCACTGTTGCAATCCAGAAGAAGTAGGGGCTATGTGAATGGTTGAATGGTGGGAGAACAGTGACAACAAGTGAAGCAGGCTTAAAGATCTCAAAGTGCAACACATCATGCCACGATCTAAAGAAACCCAAGAACAAATGAGAGACACAGTCATCTGACATCTATCGGTCTGGAAAAGGTTACAAAGCCATTTCTGAGGCTCTGGGACTCTAGTGAACCACGGTGAGAGCCATTATCCAAAAAATGGAGAAAACTTGGAACAGGGGTGAACCTTCCCAGGAGTGGCCGGCCTACCAAAATTACTCGAAGAGCGCATCGACGACTCATCCCGGAGGTCACAAAAGAACCCAGAACATCGAAAGAACTGCAGGCCTCACTTGCCTCATTTAAGGTTCATGATTCAACAATTAGAAAGAGTCTGGACAAAAATGACTCCAAGGAGAAAACCACTGCTGATCAGGAGCACAAAGGCTCGTCTCACATTTGCCAAAAAACATGTTGACGATCCCCAAAACTTCAAGGAAAATATTCTGTGGACTGAACTTGACTTGGGTTATCGTTCTCTGTTATTAAAATTAGTGCAAATAACCCAAAAAAAAATCAGGAAGGGGGCAAATACTATCTCACAGCACTGTAAGACTTCCAGAGTCATAATTGTGAAAGCACAATTAAATCCTGATTTAATAATAAACCAAGTTTTTTTATTTATTATTGTTTTACTTTACATATTTTGCATAATTCAGTAAGTTTATTATATTAGGGACAGAAAGGCATGTAACAGCTGCAAGTGGAGAGGGTGGGTATGTTTTACATCTCTGTGCCCAGGGGCCCACTGTCTCATTATCTCTCCCTGTGTTAAAGCAGCTGGATATAAAACAGATGTTTCATTCCTAGATGTAGATGGGTGGGGGCAGCATGTAGGAATGGATATGTCTGTTGTAAACATCGTTGTGTAAATGCAGTTGGTGTCCATGCACACCACAGTCAAATGACTGCACGTTGGCATCGCTGCAAAGCATGAAACGTTTCACCTGTTTTATCCATTATGTGATATGTAAGCAGTGCTGTAGACAGATCTGTAGAAGCGACAGCCTCTACTGCTGCGGCAGTGGTATTTGTCAGTGTGTTTGTGCTCTGGGGCATGTCACCAGGAAGCCAGAGACACTTCACAGGCATGAGGTGCCCCCGCATTTTAATTCTTGTTAGCCAAGCCCGCTTCAGACCTTGCTACTCAATTAGCAATTAGCCAACCTTTTACATGGAGACCTCTGCTGTGGTGTTTGATTCTGGCCTGATTTGTATGCAGTTTGTGCAGACGCTGATAAGAGCACCCGCAGTACATGTGCAAATTTTTTTTTTATTTCATTTTATGATGATTTGCATGCCAGGACTGCTGCAGGGTGAGGGGAAATAACATGGCCCGTCTTCAAAGGGAGATCTGTACACCAAGCACAGCAAAATGTGTAGGACTGTGCTTTTTTTGTGCAGGCAGGTAATTTGCTCCTTGACTAATCTGCAGAGATAGGGAGAAGTTCAGAAAAAGCACTTACACAAAGAACAAGCTTTAGCTCGGAGGCTTGTCAAACACCTGAAGAAATTAACACTGAGGTGTAATAGCTGGAACAGACAAGCATCAGCACAAACCTCTGAGGTAATGAGAGGATGTGTGTGAATATGTCTGCTTTTAACCAGTACACACACACACACACACAAACACACACACCTAAGTGTACTGATGTGTGTATATACGAGAGTACATATGTATCCGATGATAATTAATTTGTGGTGTTATAGGAGACATAAGAGTGTGTCTGTGTATTTGTATTGGATGAGGAAGGTAGAGTGTAGGTGGAGGCTGGATGAAGCTAAAATTGTTGTATAAATGGCACTGGAAGGTTTTAGCTGCAACATTTTGACACGTTTCCACAATAATCAGGTGTCTCAGTTTTAGTCTCCGCTTCCTTCCACAACGGACAAAATGCCAAACAGCTTTTATTAAACTGGTTATTTGAGTTAGTTCTACATGTACTAACTAGCAACTGCACAACCAAGCTTTAAACATTTTTAACGGTCAATTCTGATCCTATAATCTTATGGATACATTTAGTAAATTCCGATATGTTAGATAGAATGATTGGAAAGCTGCCAAAATGAACTCTTTATGTCCAGATTTGTGTCTGTGTTGTTTTACAGCCATGTTAGCTGAAGTTGAACTAGGGCAGGGCTGCGCTTTCATGTAATACCATTTTATACAACAAATGAGCATTTTAACCAGGCAGGTCATTAAGAACACATTTACAGTGTTCTTATTTGCAGCGGCAGCCAGGAGAGAGGCAAAGGCTCTCGAGAAAATGGAGGCAGGATTCAAGGAAATGTCAGAAAGTTCAAAGAAGAGCAGCACACATCGAAACGCAAGAACACGCCAACTTATAAAACACCAGAAACACTGCTGAACGTTTTAATTCAAATTTGCATTGGTTGATAAAAAAAAAAAAGAAAAGACATTTAAGCAAGTGCTGTGAGTAGCTTAAAGGATAAAAAAAAAAAAAACATGAAACATGCTGTGGTCAAAAGAAAATACACTGGAAATTAATTAAGTGTGTGTTCACTTGTATGTAGCATTATTCTAAGCACTGACTTCAGATGTCACTATTACCATGAAAACCAAAAAAGATGTGACAACAGCTGCATTCTTACCCAAATCATAGTTTTGTAAACCTAACTTCATCGTTTTTAAGTGTCTAATCCCAACACAGCAGTTTTTAATACCCAACCTTAACCAACTTTTTGGGTGACCTTGTTACAAATGGCACCGCTCGCAACAAAAGAGGGAACTCACGCCAATATATTATGTATCAACTGTTTCATTTGCAAAAGACAAAAACAGTAAAATGAGTGGTGTGCTGGATGTTTGGATCATCAGCCCATTAGCCTGCCTGCCATGTGGAAGGAGAAAGGCCAGAGAGAGAGAGAGGCTAGGCCAGCTCCTTATATACTCTAGGCCACAATCAGCACTTTGATGACCTACAAAGACAAACTGAGGAGAGTCATCACAGGTTGAACCTAACCACGCAACATATTTTGTAATTAATAACGTACTCATAAATCATACAAATAGCATGTAATAAAGTGTGATGTGTATGACTTGAACTTTTTGGAATACCATGAATTAATTCAGTGCCTGTGACATTAATTTGTACCAGCAACACAATGGCAGAGCTCAGCTTCTCATTAAATTACAAACAGATTGGTTGATGGTGATATTTTACGCTGTGTCTCCTCGTGGTCTGAATAGCTCCAGGTTTGCGCATCTATAAGCATGTACTGTATCTGCATGCAGAGCAAGCTGGTGCTTTGTCTTAAATGGATGTCTGATATATTATTAATAACCTGACAAACTACTGGGTGGCCTGAGGCAACACATCCAAATATGAGCTGAGCCAAACAGAAAACACACAAACAGTGAAGCGGGGCATAAAGTAGTGCATGCAAGTGTGTTTTTATAACAAATTTTGTCCACATACAGTGGTGTGGAAAAGTGTTTGCCCCCTTCCTCATTTCCTGTTTTTTTGCATGTTTGTCACACTTAAGTGTTTCGGAACATCAAACCAATTTAAACAATAGTCAAGGACAACACAAGTAAACACAAAATGCAATTTGTAAATGAAGGTGTTTATTATTAAAGGTGAAAAAAAATCTAAACCATCATGGCCCTGTGTGAAAAAGTGATTGCCCCCTAAACCTAATAACTGGTTGGGCCACCCTTAGCAGCAACAACTGCAACCAAGCGTTTGCGATAACTTGCAATGAGGCTTTTACAGCGTTCTGGAGGAATTTTGGCCCACTCATCTTTGCAGAATTGTCCTAATTCAGTTACATTAGAGGGTTTTGGAGCATGAACGGCCTTTTTAAGGTCATACCACAACATCTCAATAGGATTCAGGTCAGGACTTTGGCTAGGCCACTCCAAAGTCTTCATTTTGTTTTTCTTCAGCCATTCAGTGGTGGACTTGCTGGTGTGTTTAGGATCATTGTCCTGCTGCAGAACCCAAGTTCGTTTCAGCTTGAGTACACGAACAGATGGTCGGACATTCTCCTTCAGGATCTCTTGGTAGACAGCAGAATTCATAGTTCCATTTATCACAGCAAGTCTTCCAGGTCCTGACGCAGCAAAACAGCCCCAGACCATCACACTACCACCACCATATTTTACTGTTGGTATAATGTTCTTTTTCTGAAATGCAGTGTTCCTTTTACGCCAGATGTAATGGGACACACACCTTCCAAAGAGTTCCACTTTTGTCTCATCGGTCCACAGAATGTTTTCCCAAAAGTCTTGGGGATCATCAAGATGTGTTTTGGAAAAACTGAGACGAGCTTTAATGTTCTTTTTGCTCAGCAGTGGTTTTCTCCTTGGAACTCTGCCATGCAGGCCATTTTTGCCCAGTCTTTTTCTGATGGTGGAGGCATGAACGCTGACCTTAACTGAGGCAAGTGAGGCCTGCAGTTCTTTGGACGTTGTTGTGGGGTCTTTTGTGACCTCTTGGATGAGTTGTCGCTGCGCTCT
>JAMQGT020000635.1:0-39168 GCA_024447675.2 Pterophyllum scalare | reverse complement strand
GATTCCCAGTCTTTAGTTTGTAATTTCAAAAAGTTGTCATAGGGTTGATCTTATGGGAGTTAAAAGGTTGACTAGTTCAGTTGACTATATCATGCTCCTGCATTTTGACCTTGACTCTGAGTTTTGGACTTTCAATTTGTCACTTTTATGTTTTCTGTCTGACTCTTAGTTTGTTATTCCTGGTTGGTTTTGTTATATTTATAACCTCGAGCTTTTTAGTTATAGTTTCTGGGTTTTACATCATCTATGTCTTGTTAAGTCTTCACCGCAGTGTTAGATGCCCCTTTGTTCACTTATTTCCTGTTTTATTGTCTCTTGTCTTGTGCGCATTTATTTTTCTTCCCCTGTCTTGTTATCTGATTGGTTTCATTTGTTTCTTATTTTTGCCTCAGCTGTGTTGTTTTCTCTGTGTCGATTTGTCTTAGTTTGCATGTGTTAATTGTCCTTGCATACTGTTGTTCCTCATTTATCTACTCACTTGGATTTAAGGACTTTGTTTTCACCTGCCACCTGGATTTTTTATTTCTTCAAATAAAGGTCAGTTTTTAATTTCTTCAATGCTGCCTTTGAGTCTGCATTTGGGTTTGCAATTCTACACTCCACAACAAAACAGAATACATATCATTTAATATTATTACAAAAAGTAAATCAAAGAGTGAATCAGGGAACAGTGTGATACATTTTTTTCAGGCTGAATGACTGCTTCCTTGGGCACTAATTACAGAAATTTTCCAAGCTAATCAATACAGGAAACCAAGGAAGCAGCAGTTGATTTGGACATTTGCATATCTGTTTCAAGACTGGGATTACTAAACCCTTTTATTAAGACTGTGCTGTACTGGGCACATCACCTTGAAGCTACAAGCAAACATACTCACAATGACAGTGGTATCATATTGATATTAAGCACATGTGATATTTCCTGAGGCCACACCAAATCCCATTAGTATTCATGAACCTAAGTGATGGAAAATTTTTATTTCTGACATAATGATGGCACAAGATGAGAAGTGATCCAAATATATAATTCATCCTGAGGGGAACATTGTCTGTATCTTATCTCATGTCCCGCTAAGTAATTCCCCAGACATTAGGATATCTGTGCTAAAGTTGATGCCAATTTAAAATTGTTTTATTAATTTGAGCTTTGTTGCAGTTATTAAATTGGTGCTATTGAAATAGGAGATGTACTGCAGGGAAAGTGAGCAGGATCTTTTTCAAAAGACTGCACAGGGTTGCCACAGCTGTCCATGAGTTAAGAGGTTTATTTTTATCTGGATTGAAATGAAAACACAAGGAATAGATTAGACGAGCTAAGCAACATATTTCTTGCAAGATACACAGTATAGATAAAGGATCTGTGTATGATGCCTCGTGCAGCCTATAAAACAACCTCATGCCTTCTGCATTTATTTGAATGCAGAAGTGACACCAAGAAGAACTAACTATTCAGAGAGCATATGAAGAAATACATGCTAGAAAGTTACTCCTCATGTAAATGTTAAGTCGATTTTTCTGCCACTTGTGCTATTTTTCTTGCAGTTGTGAGAGGCATAATCAGCATACTCAACAAATGGGATCTACTCTTTACTTATATTGTAGGTAATTGTTGTTTGGCGTGAGTAGACAAAGTGCCTGTCATAGGTCTCCCCTGTTGCTACGATTCTATAAATAGTTCAGCTTAATCATGTTGTGGTAGAAAAGCAGAGCATATTTTAATGGGAATGCCTCCTACTTGTCTTGATCAAGATGGTTATTATTTATCCATTCAGAATCCTTGGAATAAGAACAATGATGCAAATAACAAAAGGATGGGGGGGGGTAAACCCAATGATATTGAAAAGTAGAATCCAAAAACTAAAATCTGTGAGAGAAAAAAAAATCATGACTGCAGAAGATGTATGCTGGAATTTTTTTCTTCCAACATGCATCCAATATACAGTTTTTCTGTTTTTCTTTGGCGTTCCCCAAGTTCATTTATTGTTTCAGTTTATCCTCCCCAGTGTTCTCCATATCTTGTTTAGTCTCAGTTTCTGTGTGTGGTCTTTGTTGATTTGATGGGCCTGTTTGTTTAACAATAACAGCAAAACTACCAGTCTGATTCACACCAAATTTGCATGAAAGACGGCCAGTGATCCCTAGATAGTGAGATAAATATAGATATATTGGTAACATTACCATCTTTGGAACAAGAGGTCGGGGTTTCGAATCCCGGCCAGGATGTGCATCCAGTAAGGGTCACTGGGCTAGACCCCCCCATGCTACCTGATGGGTTCAAAATCATTTTGAATTAACAAAGAACAGAGACACCAACAGCCCTTCAGATTTTACTTGCGCAAGGAGGAAATCCCATCCTCTGAGCTCAACTCCCGGCCCAAGGGACGTGACCGTTCACTGAGCAGAGAGGAAGCGGTCTCCCCCGGATCAACCTCCTTGTTCCACTTTTATTACAGACCTTCACAATAAAAGCACGCGGGTAACATAAAACTCAGTTTACAACATGCAATAAACAGCATTCTTGGCTCTTCCCTTATCATATATGGTAGTAAGCATTCTGTAGAATGTCTGCAAGTTACATTTGTATACGCAGCCTACGTGAGGGTCTGTGTCTTATATAGATTATATGTATAAGAATGTGTATGAATGTATTTCCTGTACACTTCAAAATAAAACAGTATAATATAAAACTCATGAAAACAGAAGATATGATAATTCAATGTAAACAGAAGAAAGTTTACAGAATAATCCTAACACTACCCAAGCCTACCTCGGACTAAGAGCGAGAGATATATGATTGAAGCCATACCAACTTGGATGTTATCTGGATTAACAAGGTCAGCGCCAGGCATTTAGGAACCAGGTCATACTGACAATAAGTGGGCTACTGGAACAAAGATACAGCACAAATGGACATGAGATGAGAATCGGGAACTGTTGGAATGCTACTACACATGTAATCTCAGTGAAAGATGTGGGACCTATAGACTTTGATACCCAACAGTCAGACTGACGTCGAAACAACTAGTAACTCAGTGTTCCAACATCCATGAGGAGCAGCTGCTGTTGCAACTAAAAATTGATGAGGAACAGCACAAATGCTACTGCAAGGGGGAGTCAGGATGATAGATTGGGGGAAAGATATCATCCCCACACTCTGAGATTAGGTACCAAGCCCCAATAGCAACTGGTACATTGAATGCCAGAGCAGCTGACCTGAAAGATAAGATCATGGCTAAGTTGTAAACTTGATCGATTCACAGCTACTGGTTAAAGAAGCTAACTGCACTCCATGAGCACCTGGAAGCACAAATGAACCAGCTGCTAATGGATGAGATGCACCCAGAATGGCTAACCAAAGGCCGGACAGTTCAAGGATCGCCAGAAGGGACCAGTCCCAGCCAATAACCTGCCTCAACACAACACAGAAACTCCTGTCAGGCATCATAGCAGCTAAGATGAATTGGCACAGGGCTCAGGACATGAGCGGGGCCCAGAAAGGAATTGGCAGAGATGCCAGGGGAGCAAAACACCAGCTACTAGTAAATAGAGCAGTCACTCAAGACTGTAAGGGTAGATTGACCAACCTGTGCACCGCCTAGATTAATTCCAAGAAAGCCTATTACTCAATGCTGCACACGTGAATGCCTGGAATGCCTTGAACTGTACAAGATCAACAGGACCCTAAGAGCCTTCATCAGGAACTCCATAGGGATGCGGAGAACAACACTAGAGGCCAATTTCAAGCCAACAGCACAAGTCACCATCAAGTGCGGTATTTACCAAAGAGATGCTCTGCTGTTCTGCATAGGCCTGAACTCCCTCAGCTAGATCATTGACAAGACTGGCTATGGATACAGACTACAAAATGGAGCAAACATAATTCACCTACTCTACATGGATGACATCAATCTATATGCCAGGAGTGAACAATTTACTGATCCACACCACTAGGATCTACAGTAATGACATTGGAATGTCATTCAGACTGGAGAAGTGTAGTCAGATGGTAACAAAGAGAAGGACGGTAGTCAGAACTGAGGGGACTGCACTACCAGAAGGCACTGAGAACAGATACAAGTACCTTGGAATCCCACAGGCAAATGGAAACCATGAAGACGCTGCTAGGAAAGCTGCAATAGCCAAGTACCTCCAGAGAGTAAGGCAAGTCCTGAAGAGTCAGCTGACTGGGAGAAAACAATCTAGGGAATCAACATCTACGCCCCACCAGTTGTCAGATTAGGCAAGACCCCAGGTGCAGGCTGTGCAGAGATACCCCTGAGATAATCCAACACATAACAGCAGGGTGCAAGATGCTGACTGCTAGCATCTTGCACCCTGGAACCCTGGGGACATATGAAATGCCATAGCCAAGTGGTTGGCATATTATACAGGAACATCTGTGGCGAGTATGACGTGGAAGTCCACGAGGTCAAAATAAGCCCCCACAGGTAGTAGAGAATGACTGAGCTAAGATCCTGTGGGACTTCCAGATACAGCCAGGCAAGCTGGTAATGGCTAACCAACTGGACATCATAGTGGTGGACAAGAAGTGGAGGAAAGCCATAGTGATAGACATAGAAATACCAAGCAATGGTAAAATCAAGTAGAAGGGACAAGAGAAGCTTGAGAAAACCAAGGAATCAGAGAAGAGCTAGAGGATGTGGAAGATGAAGGTAACAGTGGTCCCCGTGAACTTTTGGACAGAGGCCATTTTAATTTACTTATTTAAAAATAAAAATTGCACTCACTCTAATATGCCTTGTTTATTTGACATTTATTGTGATGTCACATTAATGTTAAAAATACATTTGTGGTGTTTTGTGGAAGATGAGACCATTTTACCACCCCCTAGTGGTTACCTTAAAGAGTGCAGTCAGTCGAATTTACTACAACTTGAATGACATTCTTTTCTATTGGTTGTTTATGATCACAGGTGGGTGGGGTGTTACTGCAGTACTGGGGATTTTGCAGTGAGGTGTGTCAGAACTCCTTTTTAAGATTGAAAAAGTCATTGACTATTCACCTAATCAAAAAAATTATTGACAGGTGGGTCGACTGCCAAAATAATTTTTAGTCGCAGCCCTATCTGCTTGTTGGATTTTTTTTTAACATTCTACTATTAATTATTCTGATTTCTGTGTCTGCATTTTTTGATCCTCAACTTCATACACGGTCTGGATAATCTACAGACTGACAGTTAAAGGGTTTGGCAGGGTGTAGTGCTGCGTTTCAGCCAGTGGTGTTGAGCATCTAGTCAAAATTGAGGCTATTATGAATACAAAGCGACTGTGATTCTCCAGGCAACACTATCTAGAAAGCGTCTGATTGGCAGTAGCTTAATTTCTCAGCATGACAGTGATCACAAACATACTTTCAAAGCAGTAAAAGCATACCTGTATATAACACGCATTATTGAAGCAGTGTGGGATCGTCTTGACAGAATAAAGCAAAAGGCAGCCAACAAGAATTATCCCTGAGGACTACTTAAAGAAATGACAAGAAAGCGGCCCAAGAGAGTTCAGGCTGTGTTGAAGAATAAAAGTGGTCATACCAAACATTGACTTTCAAGCTCATTAGAATTACACAGACTCTGTGTTTCCCTTATATACCATATTTCCATGTATGTTTGCATGTGTCAATAAATCACTGCATCTATTTCCCATTTTCCAAGAAAAAAATATAAAAAATAACCTGAGGGGTGAGTAAAAACTGCCCAGTGCTGTATGTATTGAAAAATGTATTGATAACTAAAAGTAATTGTCCTAATGTATACAAATATAAATAGTATCAAACCTGAAACTGATCTTTCCCCCTCAATCTATTATTTTGAGTTTCATTTTTGTCTTTTTCTATTTCTGAAAGCAATGAAATCATGTGACAGTTGCTTTTGACAAGAAAAATATTTATGTATGCTGTTATGTATGTGTGCTGCTGTTCAACCTCGTAACAAAAACCCTGTGAAGTTTTGCGTTTTTCACCCGTGTCATTTGTCCAAAAGATTTTTTTTTTTAAAAATCCAAACAAAACGGTGAAAAGGTAAAGTGTTGAAAGGAAAAAGATGAGACACAATTGATCATTTGTAAGGAAACTGAACGACAGGATGAAAACAGTCACTGAGTCACAGCTATATTGACTCAAAGTGAAACAGTGACGTTAAAGAGAGCATGTGTGAAAACATTCACTATGCGCCATATTGCATGTACACTCATGCCAGAACTCCTACTGTACTTGAATTTGAGTGCACTCCAATTGTCGCAGCCTCGAAGCCAATTCAGAGAAAAGTGCCCATTGATTATACTACATGTGAGCCTTCCTTTGAGCTATTGTTACCAGAGACGATGGCTGTCTTTCAGTCAAGCTGTTCCCCCCCCTTAAACGCGCTTCTGGTCTGTCTGTAGAGGTGAATGACAACAAGCCTCTCTGCAGGTCAAGTAATGACTTTTCATCCTTGCTTCCTTAAAAGCTTTCTAGTCACACCACCCAAAAGAAAAATCAATTTGTGCTCTCCTGTTGGTCATATCCTCGTACACACCACCTTCTTCTCATTTTCAAACAGTTACACCATTACAGCTGACTATTACTTCATTCTAGCTTACTACGAGAAACAAAAGAGTTTCCATTTGGGTGAAATTCAGTAATAAATCCTATAAAATTATGTAGAGATATAATTTATCTACTGCTTATTGCCAGACAGTGGACAGCACTAAATATATTCATTTAATGATTCAACTTGGATCTCCACTTTGCTTTGCACGCTGCTTTTGTTCATACACAGAACACACAAAAAACTCTTAAGTAGTGAAGTACTCAGACACGGTGAGAGTAATGTGTCCCCACTCCCAGAGGTGAGCACGGGACACCTGAAAGCTGAAATTTAATTTATGTGCAATTTTTTTTTATCATTTTGAGGAAATCAAAACTGCATTAAAAAATTTTTCTTGAAGATGCATCTACTACTGACTCTCACACAGTGTGAAGATATGAATGCAAAACAATTTCAAGACCGTGAAGCACCCTTGAAACAACATCGGTATTGTCTGTTTGCTTTGGGGGTTTTTTGTGGACTGATTCAGACATAATTAATCCTTTTAACTACTAAATTTGTGACATGTGGATAATGTGTTACAGAGTCAATATTAGCCTTTCTGGTTAATCATCACTTCCTTGAAGAGAGTTTGAAAGAATAAAAGAAGAAAATGGGATGAATGCTTCATCTGCACAGTCATTAGGAAGGGGAACATGTTGCCTTCACAGATTGTTCCTGTAATTGAGGTTACAGTTTATAATTTTAGCACTGGAGAATAAAATGTAGCGCACATAAAGCCATTAATGAGGAAGAACATTAAACTGCACTTTAAGTGTTCTGAGATCTGACTTAGATGTGCATTACACTGTGTGCTGCAGCTCTCTCCAGCTAAGGGGACCAGAGGGTTACCTTTTGGTCACAAAAGCTCATATTTTGTGGCCTCTGGCAGCTCTGAATGCCCCTATTCTGATCTTCATTCACAGTCCCAACTGCCAGATATACTGTATAAGAAAAACTTTGTTGGTTGATTTTGCTTTCCCATGTAATTCAAATCAGATATCCCCAGGTACTGACCCATAGGTCATTTGGTACTGGGCTGCACTGAAAAAATAAATTATTTAAATTATTTCTATTTTATTAATTATGACTCTGAATTACGTTTTATTTCAAAAAAATGGGTGGATTCTCTCCATTAGAGCCATCTGTGACTCACTCTTGACAGATGTCACGATGCTTCTCTCGGTTACATGATACGTTGCTGCTAAAATTAAACCCGCAAACTTCACTGGCTCCCATGCCTGCCGAAAGGCCTTTTATACACCGGACGGGTAAATTTTGTGTTTTGTGCATTAAAAATGTCTGTTTTTAATGCAGCTGTTCACATTGACCATGTTTTCACAGAACAAATTTGGGCATTTATTTTTTTTCAGATCAAGTTCAATTTTTCTGACTTTCACAAGCAAACAAACATCAAACCAATCAACGCGCTGCATTTAGCACTAAACGCGCACCCATACACCAAATAAACAGTGATGTAGGAACAGTAAAATAATACATTACCTCAGACACACAGCTACACCCTGCTCCAGGTCAGTCAGCTTTCTCTGCCTAAGATGTGATCCCAACTCTGCCAACAAGAGCTCAAACTGTCCACTGACATCCTGAAATATCATAAGCTTTAGCTTCGGGATCAAACCATGAAACTCTCCCTGCTGCTGCTTATGAGTTGGATGAACGCAGAATCTCTGTTTCTTCCTTCCTTCTGATATTAAGAAACATCAGGACCTCTTTACATTATCGCTTGAGGTCGACTTCATTTTTTTCAGTGCGTTTTATAAGAACAATTTATTTGCAACGCTTCAGGTGTGTAGCTGCCTTACCGAACTAGGTTGATTGACCTACATAACGCTCATATAAACCACTTTGAGTGCTCAACTAGAGTAGAAAAGAGCTGTATAAAAACTAGTCCATTTACCATTTATATTTAACAACACTGGGGATAGTATTGTATTTTTCCACCGAAAAGAGTTTAGTCAACTACGTTGCTGTTGGCAAAGACTGTTTCTTTTACATAAATAATGCATTAATCCACTTAGATTATCATATGCTTAGATTCATTCACTGAATTCAACATTTATACAACCTGCCACTTTTACTTTTGAGTACATTTCAGAGCCTGTACTTTTTTACTTTTAATTAAGTAAAGAGTACAAATAAAGAAGTACACAAGTACTTGTACTTTAGTATAGAATGTCTGTACTTTTGCCACCTCTGCATGTATGTGTGTGTGTGTGTGTGTGTGTATATATATATATATATATATATATATATATATATATATACTGCTCAAAAAAATAACCACAGACCACTTCTCAGTACCTATGCTTTCTGGCTGATGTTTTGGTCACTTTTGAATGTTGGTGGTGCTTTCACACTCATGGTAGCATGAGACGGACTCTACAACCCACACAAGTGGCTCAGGTAGTGCAGCTCATATAGGATGGCACATCAATGGGAGCTGTGGCAAGAAGGTTTGCTGTGTCTGTCAGCGTAGTGTCCAGAGGCTGGAGGCGCTACCAGGAGACAGGCCAGTACACCAGGAGACGTGGAGTAGGCTGTAGGAGGGCAACAACCCAGCAGCAGGACCGCTACCTCCACTTTTGTGCAAGGAGGAACAGGAGGAGCACTGCCAGAGCCTTGCAAAATGACCCCCAGCAGGCCACAAATGTGCATGTGTCTGCACAAACGGTTAGAAACCGACTCCATGAGGATGGTATGAGGGCCCGACATCCTTCTCATATATGTCCTCCTCATATATATATATATATATATATATATATATATATATATATATGAGAAGAGATGAGAACGGGAACTGTTGGAATGCTACTACACATGTAATTCCAGCGACAGGGGTTACATGAATAGGATGTGGGACCTATGGATTCATTGAAACCCAACATCCAAACTGATGGATGAAACAATTTGTTGCTCAGTGTTCCAACATACGAAGGAAGCAACTGCTATGGCAACTAGAGATTGACAAAGTATAACACAAATATTACGGCAAGGGGGAGCCAGGACGACAGGTCGGGGGGGGGGATTTCATCATCCCCACACTCCAAGATTGGGTACCCAGCCAGAAGAAGATAGAAGCCAGGAAAATAAACTGGATGTTCTCAACCGAATCATCCAAAGTATACTCTCACTGGCAAGGGAACAATATGAGAACAGCACCCCCCCCCCCCAAGACTGGAGACGGAGCAATACTGGAAGAGCATATGGGAGAAGGATGCCTCACACAATACCAATGCTCAGTGGCTAGTGGATCTAAGAGCAGAACCTTCTTGAACAGGCCCCAGTAACCATCACAGTGGCAGACATCCAGGAAAGGGTCTCACACATGAAGAGCTGAACAGTACGAGGCCCTAACGTGATACACACCTACTGGCTAAAGAAGCTAACCGCACTCCACGGGTGCCTGGAAGCACAAATGAACCAGCTGCTAGAGGCTAAGACACACCCAGAATGACTGACTGGAGGCCGGACAGTCCTGATCCCCAAGGATATACTGTGAACAGATAAGATACTGTGCAGGACCCTCAAGCTCCCAGGCCTCTGGTAGAGGACCCGAGCTTGGAGGGGTTAGGGTTACTGTGGACTGACCCAACTGTCCCTCGACTAAACAGTCCTGATAAAGGTGTAATGATCATCAGCAGCAGTCGTGAGGAGTACCAGTTCATACAGATCACCACAAGACATGGTGGTGCCGGTGAAGAGCATCTGTTTACATAACTCCAGAGAGAATGAGATTCTCAGCTATCCAAGACCAGGCGGGGGGGGGGATTCCAGATAATGCAGTTGTTTAGGTACAGGCTGTCACTGATAATTTACTGACTGCCTTGAGTCTTACTGAAGCCTCTCAATGGCGAATTCCAAGCGGCCAAATTTTCTTGGTTCTTTCTCGCCTGCAGAACAGACACTTCTCCAAGACATTTTGTCCACGAGCATGGCCGAACCTGGCCTACGAGCCTCAAAACTCGCTTCCAGCTTCTGAGATTCTGAGTCTGAGTGTGTAATAGAAGAATAGAATAGAAGAAAATGCAATCAAACCTGCAGTTGTTTTCGTTACTTTCCATTTGAAAGTAAGACAGTATAGAAATATTTTGTGCCCTTAAATAAATGACAATAAAAACATTTGAATAGTTGTCATTGTTAAATAAGTTTTTTAATGTGATTTGCTTTATTTTATTTTATTTTATTAATTAATTTATTTTTTTGCTGTACAGCACTTTGGTCATCAACTGTTGGGTTTTTAAACATACTTTTAAAAACAATTTGAATTTTTGACTTAGAGCTACAGGGACCCCTGATGGAAATTTTGCCCCATCTCAAGGCAACAAAATATACTGCTGTTAATAGTCCATTTGTATACCAGTATACCATCTATAAACTAATGTCACCTATATAGGCACATGGAATAAAGCTTTTGTTTGCAAAACACAGAAATTATTGCACACTTGGTTTTCTCGATTTGTGAATGTGAGTGTGAATGGTTGTCTGTGTTAGCCCCGTGGCAGGCTGGCAACCTGTACAGGGTGTACCTTGCCCCTCTCACCCTATAATAGCTGGGATAGGCTCCAGCTCCAGCCCCCACCCACCGAGCAACCCTGACAAAAAGGATAAGCGGAAGAAGATGTACATAATTTTTTCATGTTCTCCAGGTGCTTCCCAAGAACTTATCTAAAAATAATATCTAAAACTGCACATTTGTTACACTGACAGACTAGCCAACAGCCTGATCTACGTCACACTATTTAACTCCTCTCAAACAGACATAATTAACAATGTGAACAAAAGGAACAAAGGTGGAAAATCAGTTCTAATTTAACTGACCTTTTTAATCTGTTGATAAAACTGTTATGATTGCCACTCTACTCTTTTTAATCTCATTGTTTTTTGATATTTGTGTTAGAACAGCAACATCAAGTCAAACCATAACACGGCACCAAGTGTAAAGCTGAAGGTCTTCTTGGCTTGCTCTCCTCACCATTCAGTCAGCGCTTTACTTCATTTGTTGTTGTCTTAATTAGTTTCAGCTGTGCCCTGTTAACCTGGTGTTTCCACTCTCTCTGATTACCTCCTGTGTTTATTTAAAGCCTGTTTGCGTCTGATCTTTGAGTCATAGTGTGTCTCCTTTCCTTATGTGTGTGTATTTATGCTGCTGTTTGGTTTACCTACTTTGCCTAAATGAAGGTGGGGGGGCCTTTGCATAAAGGTTGAAGTGCTATAAAGTGATAAGAGGGGGAAAAACCACTGACTTCTGATTAGGTGAAAGCACACTATGTGGCAATTGTAACTGAGTGCAGGGCTTTGTATGGTCCAGCCACACTGCCTTTGAGATAGTGCCAATTTTGATAACTATATCCCCCACCTTAGGCAACTGAATTTTAAAAAAAACCCAAAAACTTCTAATTATCATGTGTATACTGTTCCATAGGCAATTTTAATTACACTTTATTAATATTTTGTTGTGTTCAGCTGCGAGGTTTAATAATTAAGACCCACCAAAAAAAGTAGTTTACTCAATAAGTGTGGACTAGGGCCAAGTTCCAGAAAGCAAGTTTACTGAAAATAGTGTTGTTTTGCCAGATTCCAGGGTTAGCAGCGTGACCCTAAAGATCTTTTGCAGTCTTCACCACTTTCCCTATTGCCTTTCTGTGAGAGGTGCTGCTGCTCTCATACCACAGATGCCACATTTCCACTGCTGTGGTGCTGGTGCTCATGCCAGTGCTCGTGCTGGTTCCAATGAACCGACAAAACACTTAAGAACAGGCCTGCATTTCCACTGTGCTTTGCAACCTGATCCTTTACGCATGAGCGTTGGCATTCATGTGGATGGGATATGCTAATCTTAAACCTGTATATCCTTTTCAGGACTGACAGTGCCTTTCCACATGTGCTAGCTGCCAGTTCCACAGACTTTTATGCACCCCCATACCATCAGAGATGCAGGCTTTGAACCTAGTGCTGGTAACGAGCCACATGGTTCCTCTCTTCTGTAGTGTGATGCAGCGTCCATGTTTTCCAAAAAAAAATTTTAGTTTGGGATTTGTATGACCTCAGAACAGTTTTCCACTTTGCCTCAGTGCTACATAGCTGCTTCCTTCATCTCCACTGGCCCAAGGGCATTCTGCATACTGTATACTTGCATGACCAAACTGAGAATAAAGTATTTACAACTACTTCATGTGTACTGTAACTCATTACATTAAATGTGATTATAGGTACTTTAAAGTGTTTCCACTTCTGCTGTTATGTTCTAGTCACTCTTTGAACAGGTTCAGTGATATGTGGAATACAGAAATTATATTAGACCAGTGATGAGTTCAATGCCATGACTCCCTCTGGGGCTACTTAATGGATTAAACCATTCCATGACTTGCTTCATCATAGGATCTTCCAGAGTGAATTCAACATCTGGCACAGTAACTCTTTCAGGTCAGGCAACCAGCAATCCCAACTCATCTGTACTACAAACACCAGCCCCAGCATAATCTGCACCTGAGCCCTCAGGAGCAGTCATCCCACTCGCAGTGGCTGCCACACCACCATTGGCTGTCCCACCAGCAGCAACAGCAGCACTGATCCCAAAGATGTCCTGCATGGCAGTTGAGGGTTGGCCCTGTTGCTCTAGGCTGCCTCTAACAAAAGTCTGTAATGGGCTCAAGTGTCTCTCTGTCCGCAAGACATGATTATTCCATTGCTGAATGAAGTCTCTCAGATCTCTGTTGATCCTTGGGAGATCGATGTAACAAAGAGCCCAGAGGTGCATCTCATTGTCAGTGATGCCTTCGTCCTCCGGATGGTGAAATAAATCACAGCAGACGTTAGTCATTCCTCTCCACAGATCACCCTCAGAGCCTCTCCATTCTCTGATTGTGGGTACTCCTTCCTCTTAGGGCACTGAGTCTATACCTTTTTATATAAGTTCCTGCCTTGAGCCAAATTTTGCTGTGATCTAGTGATACATGAATAAATTGGACAGAATATATAATATCGATTATCATATTGGTCAAAAATAAGTGTTGAATTCTGTTCACTTCATTACCTTATCAGCTTGTGATTTCTATCAATGTGCCATAAAGAGTTTTGGACCTGCCACTTGGTATGATCTTCGTTCTGGCCTTCGCGAAACTGCTCTAAATACAGCTGCTCCAAGATTTATCCATAGCATGCTTCTGACCCCCTCTCTGTATACGTAGGACACATATTCACAGAGATGCTCGGACAGCCTGTGGACCAATTTGTTCATTGCCAGTATTACGACCCATCTAGGGTCCCGGAGAGCAACATGAATAAGAGAACACCATTCACCCCCAAGACCCAAGCAGCCACACAGCAACAGTCTTTGTAAAAAATACCAACAATGATTTATTCGTTCACACAGGCACAAAACACAGAGCGATTCACATCATGGTGAGCCAAGGCCAAAACAATAAACAAAACGGGAACTAAAATCTACTGTGAATCTGACCTAAACCAAAAAGAAACATAAGAAATGATAGTCTTACCTCCCTACCTATGACCAACACAGGAGAAAACTCAGTAAAAAAACTGGCGGTTCACCTCTACCCACTGTGGATCAGAACACTTATTTACAGGGGTGGCTGGTTGGGAGCTTGGGACTCAAATGATGCTCTCCTCCCTGTGTTGTCTGTCCAGCCTCCTAAATAGGGTGTGACCCTCAAGCGTAGCCAATTGTCCACAGGCGGGAGACCACCAAACCAATCGAAACCAGGCACCTGCACAGATGAATTGACATATTACAACACACACAACCATACAGGCATAACAGCCAGCCACAATGTTCTGCACAAGTTCATCCAAAGCACTGTTTGTGAGTTCCGCATACAGTAATGCATGGGTAAAGTGAAATTGTGTGAAATGGAAAAAAAATAAAGACATGAAAAGCAAATCACAACCCTAACAGTACATTTTAGTACCTGTCTAATGGTCCAAACATATTAACATAAAGTCGCACACTTTATCACATGACATGTAATTGCATAAATGGTTATTATTAATGATGCACCAGACAATGTACACATCTAAACTGAATAAATTAGCCACGCAAATTGCATAAGTCACTTAGCTAAGGTGTCTTAGAATTGTATGGACTGAAACATTCAGAATATCTGCCATTTGAGGTGCGGTAAAGCTATATGACTTCAGGAATGACAGCTGTCCTTGAGTGATAAGGTAATTCAATTGAGTTTTATTTATATAGCGCCAAATCGGTCACCTCAGGACGCTTTATATTGTAAGGTAAAGACCGTACAATAATTACAGAGAAAACCCAACAGTCAAAGTCAAAACGACCACCTATGAGAATGCACTTGGCGACAGTGGGAAGGAAAAACTCCCTTTTAACAGGAAAAAACCTCTGGCAGAACCAGGCTCAGGGATGTGCAGTCATCTGCCGCGACCAGTTGGAGCTGAGGGGAGAGACAGGACAAAAGAATATCACAGAACAACTGTGTACAATACACTAAAATGTAATTTTGATATTAATTATTAGTAGGGACCAAGCTAATCAAAGTCTTCTTCTGTCCTGTTTTTAAGATAAACAAACAATGTCATGGTCCACACTGACACATATTCTGTGGTTCACTGGATTAAAATGAAGGCCCTGCTCTTTATTTACCTTTTGCCATTGTGAATCTTGGTTTCAGAACTCAAATGATGACCAGCCTGTTTGGAACTGAAAACGGTGTTGCAGATCTCAGTTAATCAGCTCAGCTCATGGTTAAACTCAAACTTTGTTGAACGTGCTTTCTAGAACAGGGCCAGGTTGAACAGAGCCTGACTCTGGGTCAGTTGGTGTAATCACTTGACAGATCCACATACTTTCAGTTATTATTCAGTCAACTAAGACCAGTGACTTTACTTTTGTTCTGACCCAGAAAGATAGCAGAAAATAGTTTGTTTGCTTGGTTTTACTACCTAATTCCAAAAAAAGTGCAAATGTTGTGTAAAATATAAATCAATTTTTTTTTTTTCTTAAAGCCTGTCATGTCTGGCATTTTTCGCAATCGGAATATGATCCAAATGCTCTGGTGTACCAAACATATTTGCTTTTCCAAGAATAGCTCTGTAAGTTTTCCAATAGGCTACTCTTGTTAATGTTTGTATTTTAAATTTATTTTATTTATTTACGCCAGGCGTGACAGGTAGAAAGGAAAGGGTAGGGAGAAAGTGAAAGAAACAACAAATGGAGAAGAAAAAAAATCAAAGAATGACGCATATATATACATACATACATACATACATACATACATACATATCTATACACAATCCTGCTGTTGCTTGCAATAATGTGTGTATGTGCCTCTGTCATGAAATGTACTCACCAATGGGGGCAAGAGACTGCAACCACGCCCCCCGTGTCCCAGAGGGAAATAATAATTTATTTAATAATAATAATTTAAAAATAATTTTAATAATAATAATTTAAAGAAAAGTGTTACAAGGCACTCTGAGAGTGCAAACCTACCCCAAGACAGCTCACTCTATCGGCAGTATTTACTTTTAAGGGAATAGTATTTGATTTTGTATGTATTAATTTTTTTAAATTCGTTTAAAACCTTTAATTAGTTTTTAGTGCAGGAAAAATCGGATAAGGGTAGCATAACATTGTAGCATGTTTACTTTGATTACACAAACAATATCCTCAATACACTGAAGGAAAATAAAATTCAAAGATAATTAAAACATTGTGCTGATAGTTAATGGGGAAACCTCAGCCTAATGCATTTAGTCAGTCACTCTCTACAACATAAAAATCTAATTTTGGGGACAGAAATGGGACTCTGCTATTTAAGTCCCTGAACAATTTTAGACTGATTAATGGTAAAGCTGATCACAACTCTAAGTATGTACTCAGTTTTAGTTCATTCTATCTTACCTATAATATATTTGTATAAGTAATAATCACTGGATACTTCATTTATTTTGATGTTTAAAGGACTCAGACACGAAGATTCACTTGGACTTAAGATTCAGCAGAATGTAATTTTGCACTTTCATGGCATCACATTTTTTGTTCCAAGATTACTGCATTTTGGTTTTTTCCTTTGTATACTTTGCTTTTTAATTTTAAAAGTCTTGCTTTCCAATTGTTTCTTTGCTTTTGTCTTTTCACTCATGTAATTGTCTGCTCCAACCTAATTGTTTTTGTGTCTCATTATGTAACGTGTGTGTGTGTGTGTGTGTGTGTGTGTGTGTGTGTGTGTGTGTGTGTGTGTGTGTGTGTGTTTTGTTTTGTTCCTTCATTCTTTGATTTCTGGAGTTTTAGAATTTCTATTTTGGGCCATTTAAACTAGTCACTTATTTCTGCTTTAATCAGCACCACAGTTTTCACCTGTGCCAACATAACTGGAAAATGGTTGTATTGATGGCCAGTTGGCCTATTAACAAGATAAAACCTGCGTTAGGCAACACAGGAGTGATGGAAACACAGGCTGAAAATGAGTTTCATTAAAACCATCTCAACTTGTGATGAATGGTTCAGTCGATTGTCGACTGGCATTTGCAACATTTCTAAAAATAAATAAATAAATAAATTATATTGTGATTAAAAACAAATGTGCCATTCTTGTCAACAACAAAGACAAACTTAACCAAAAAGTTTTAGTGGTGCACTGTGTGTTGTAATATTCTCACAAATTCACTGTATGGGGGGAAGAAACTACAGGGCCCTCTACACATTATACCTACAAGAGCTTTTATGACATTCTAAGTCCACAGGTGTGGCTGAGTTGCTGCAGTTCCTAAATGCTTCCACTTTGCAATAATACCATTTACAGTTGATTGTGGAATATCTAGGAGGAAAGAAATCTTTTTTTTTTTTTTTAACAAAGTTGTAACATTTTTATATATCTTTCTGATACAGCAAATCTGCTGCAGGCTGTTCTGACAAAACAGTAGGGGTAATCAGTTGCAGTCTTTTTGCAGGGCAATACTGATTGGAGCACAGCAGCCTATTCTAGTTACCTGTTGTGTGAAGATGAACTAACATTCCACACATGCAACAAAGAAGCATTTGGCATGATTATTCACTTATGTGCCTGAAGCCATGAGATCCTATATTTATTTTTCAATTTTCCAATTAAAACCTGATACTGACTTGACTCATAAGATATTGTACTGAAGTTAAACTGAGCGAGAGAAAATTATGCCTTCAGTTAAAGTAATTGGTAGTGGTCCAGTGGTTAGCACTGTCACATCATAGTAAGAAGGGATTTTCCAAGTTCTCACTGCATCTGCGTGGGTTTCCTCCCACAGTCCAAAGGCATGTTTGTTACTTTGATCGGTGATTCTCAATTGGCCATAGGTTTAGTTGTTGTTGTTCTCTGGGTCCAGGGTGTCACCTGCATCTCACCTTTGACATCTACTAGAACACAGATTAGCAAACTGATCACTTACAACTGCAGGATATTTATCACCAAGAATACCTATTCAATCAACATGCCTGATTTCACTTTGATCTGATGACAAAGTAAAATGGTTTCCAAATCTCCTCCTTTACGTTTTGGAATCAGTCAGACCTTAACACAGTGAACAACCTGTAATGCTTAAATTTATACCATTAATGAAATGTAAATTTCAGACCCTTAGACATGAACAGCAGCACCAAGAGCACACTGAGCTGTAAAATAACTTGTTAATATCATTATTTTATCATTCTGTGCACTTCTGGTTATCAAATCACATTACCAATTTGTATTGTTTTATTTGAAGCAAATGTGTTGCATTTCACTTATGTTTTAATATTCTCTGCAGTCAAATAACCCTTTTTATGTTGTCTGAGGCAGAAAAAATAAAGATGGTAAACACTGTCATCTGCATCAATGCACTGATGAGATACCCCTCATCTCTGATTGTGGTTTTAGATTTTTGTAAAGCCAACTAACCCTTGTTAAGTTGACACTGATTTGTAGTATACCACTTTGTACTGTTTTTGTTCATTTTGCCTTTAGTAATTTTACTGAGGAGGGGTGGGTTTTTATTGTTTGATTTTTTTTTTTTCCTTTCTCAGAACCTCCACAGTGAGGCGAGGGTGCCCTCAAGCACCAGTTTCTGTTTGCACATGCCAGCTGAAGGGCAGACAATCAGAACAAAGCTGTTAGGAAGGAGCAGGAGCTACAATGGATAGTTTCACACACTGGGAAAATTATGGTGGTTCATCCAAGTAGTTAGATAAGCTGTGTAAATATATATATATATATATATATATATATATATATATATATATATATATATATATATATATATATATATATATATATATAATATAATTTTTGTTTTTTTTTTGAGATTGTGAGAGATGGTTTATTTGATAATCTAAATATTTCTGTAAAAAATTGTTTTCCTGTATTTTATCTAAATATAATTTGATATTTATACCTAAAATTTGATACTGTGGTTACTTTTATATAAAAACAAAAAGTACTTGAGGGAAAGGAGCTCTAAGCTCAACCCTCGTATGTTGTGTGTATGTGTTTTGTAACGTGCCCTCATGCATTATCAAAATGCGTGCAGTGTCCACTAAATTAGCAGCAGGAAAAGATGGGAGTTTGACCTGAAAAGCCCATGACTGTCATGACAGGTTTCAGCTTAAAATGAAGCACACAGTTTCTAACAAGGTTCACATACTGTATGGTGCTGCTGGCAAATAACTGTGGTGGGTTATTTATTTTGAATGCCTCTGGTTGAGTGTGGGTGCTCTCCTCCTTTTTTCTTTTTCTGGCTGTGGCTGCAGTTAAGCACAGCTGTGACACACCTCAATATAAAAGCAGTGTGGTGTTGAAATGAAGTGAAAAACAAAGTAAAGGGCACAGTGTAATTAGTGCAGATAAGTTGTATCACACACATACAACCATTGTGTAGTGTCATGGTAAATAATAACAATTATAATTTTTTACAAGTGATGGGAGAAGGGAGCAGGAGCTTGACTCTCGACTGGCCTGGGAATGCCTTGGGGTCCCCCTGGACAAGCTGGAGGAAGTAGCTGGGGAAAGGGAGGTCTGGGCTTCTCTGCTTAGGCTGCTGCCCCTATGACCCAGCCCCAGATAAGTGGAAGAAGATGGATGGATGGACAATTTTTAACTTTGAATTTGGTGACTGTTGATAATAAAAGTAATATATTTTGAGTTGAAAGTACTATTGGTGGATCTACCACATTTTTGGCAGCCTAGTTTGACAAAATGGATTATATTTAGTTTTGACAAATGGTGACAAGACAATGTTAGAACAGACATGTTGTGTAACGTCAGCAGATAAATTTACCTAGCATTTGTAAATTTAAATGATTAATTTTACCAAATTTAATTTTACCTGAAAGACCACAACCAGCCCTGAAGTGGCTGCTTTGCCAATCCTGAGGCTCAAACTGAGAACTCTCTCAGTAAATGGCTCTATCCACAATGGCAATGACTAAACTAGTGCTTAACTGAAGGTTATTTCCACACAGTGGGTGCAAAATGGCACAAGGTGAGACGTGCAAAAAAGTGACACTGCATAATTTAAATGCCTTCAATAAAGATATAAACAGAAAAATCTATTTGACAATATCACAACCTATTGTGACACTTCGTTATATAACCGGGCCACTTAAAATGTTTTTTTTCAACCAGCATCCAATTATGGTGGTGTAGCTCTAATACTGCTGAGTCCTAATTGTGAAGACATGTCGAGAAGAGGAAAACACAAATAATTGTCCAAATGATGCATTTTCTTGAATGACTTTATTTGGAAGAGCTGGCTGTCACTCAAAGAAATCTGAAACAAAGATGGTCCCTAAATGAACTTCTCAGGCAGCAACCTGTGATACAATCCTTTGAAAGACAGACAGTGTCTGTCCTTAAAGTATGAATCTAAACATGTCAGAAGTGTGATGGTTCTGCTTCTGTTGCAAAACATGCATTATCTGGTCCTCAATATATGGTGTCTGAGGACAAATTGGTACATAACGCACCACTATTTCACATTTTATAATGGTGGACTCAAAGTATAACCCATACACTCTATTCGAGCGACACGAGGCTAATTATAATCTTCTCCTCTACCTAATGACTATTTGAGTGTATAATGCACTTGTAAAGCAAGGCAGGAGGTTGTTTAGGGCATGCTACTTCAGTGTGATGGGTATTAAGCAATGCTAGATAGGGTGTTTTTTTTTTGTTTGTTTTTTTAATGCATACTTTATTACTCAAACCAGCTCCGTTACCAGTGGAAAACTAACGTGCTGAAACATAGTTTCTTAAAAAAAATCAAAAAAAAAATCAGAATTTTAACAAGTAGCCAGTCTGTGCATCCCAACTGATAAGTACAGGACAGCAAAGGTTTTACCCAAAGGACTCCATGCAGCACTCATAAGTCAAAACTGTTAGGTTCTCACATCCTCTCTTTGATTACCACTGGATAATATTGGCTATCCACCTAAGAAAGTTATCTAGCATGGTATAAATTCTAGACTTTTAACCACCTGTTAAACTCTCACTAAAACTAGCACGCTGTCTGAACTAACGAGTAAAACAAAGCAATCCTGTTTAACAATTTGCCACCACAATTATGGCAGCACTCCTACACGGAGCACACAGTGTTTATTGGATTAGTTTATAGGTGTGTGTGTGTGTGTGTGTGTGTGTGTGAGAGAGAGGGAGCAAAAGAGACACCAATAATATAAAAAAAGTAAAGATGTAGCTGCAGAAAACACTGAGCATTTATTAGCAGTTAGAGAGAAGAGTAGCGAAAGTAAAGGGAGACCCAAAATATCACAGAGAAAAACAGTTAAATGCATTAAGCAAATTTACAGACGAGATTTAAAAGGATCTTTTCAAGTAAAGTTTTGAAACCCTCGGCTAGAGCAGGAGAGGCAAAAGCACAATAAATATTCTATTTTTTGTCCAATGACTGCATCTAATGATCTGACAAACATGCAAAGCATGCACAGAGAAGACACAAAACAGCTAAGCTGCCACCAAATGCAGACCTACACATTCGTTGACTGTTTAAAAAAAAAAGAAAAATCAACTTTTTAATGTCGCAATATTTTTTGATGTGCCATAAAAATCTGGGTGTGCTACTGGCTTTGTTTTTACAAATGATAAACGGAAGCGCAGAAATTCTCCATGCATGTGTAATCAGTTGTGAAAATCTGAGTTCAACTTCAGTGTAAAGACACAAAAATAATTCTGAATACATTCAGTTTTGTTCAAAGGTAGGTTTGTTTTCACAAAATACATGACTTTTTTCTTTTCTTTTTTTTTCCATAAAGTGGGCTGACTGCACAAGAACACACATAGTAGTTCACCATGATTAGCTTGTGCACATACAGCATTTGATCATCACAATGCATCCTCCTCTTACATGAGGTCATCTTCTGGAAGTAGAAATAAGCTAACAGCGGGGTGAGAAACTCCTGTAAATGGTGACCATTGGGCTCTATTGTCCTGAAACACAGTGAGGATGCAAATGGAAGCAAGATCTTTGTGCAAACGCGACAGTGCAACAAGCAAATGTTTGTGGTTTTGTAACGACATTCACTAACCAAGCACGGCAAGGTCCAGGATTATGGTGAGTATATTATTAGTATGAGGTACTCAGCCTCTCAGTTTCCAGGTATCAATGAATCCAAGATTCTTATGCTGTCAGCTATAAGTAAGCAGGATTTGGAGACTTGTGAGTCATTTGCTGTCATCCAAGAGTATAAAGTGTGTGTCAATAATTCACTAAGAGGGTGTTTCAGCCCTCAGTGATTTTTTTTTTTGTGTTTGTGCTACCTTCTCGTGTGAAATTGCTTTAAAATATTTTCACCAACAGGTTTAATTTGTTCATGGCACACTGGATAGATCATTTTGTGTTGTGGCTGATTATGCAGCTTTATTTCCATGCACATGAGCTATTTATGTGTTTTGTTTGGTTTTATATAAAGCTAATTGAAAGTGACAAAATAAAAACAAGCTATGATAATTTTCCTGACATGATTCAGCATTTGTCTGCTCAGATTTGGATTTAGGCCTCATTTGTCATTCCTGCTGAATTTAATGGCTGCGGGTATTTAATAAGTTACACAAAATATACTACACTTCACAGACTGTCTGTGTCTTGCCACTCAGCAGCCATAATGCCAACTCATCTGGGCAGTTATTTTTAAGCCCCCATCCAAATGAATATGAACAGAACCATAACTTCAAATTATTCACAAAAAAGGGAATGTATAGAATCACTAGTCAAACCTGATTTTAAGAAATGTTGAGAAAAAATTTTTCACCAGTTACATTTTTACATGACTTGCCCACATGATCTACCACTACAGACAGTATGAAAGATGGATGTAGCTTCCAGATCCGAAAAGTGAAGCCAAAATGGAACTGACATAAACAAGCATTCTTCCTAATGACCATCAGGGGGCGATACATGTGGCTGCAAAAAGAATCCTGATCCTATAGAAGCCTGTGAGAAAATGGCACTCAGCCCTGAGTGCTGTAAACACTTTGCTGATGAGTTGATGGGCTCAGTCACCCATTTCAGATCATACTGAATAAAATAAGTCAATTTTGTAAATTTTTGTGTTTTTAGAAAGGAGGATTATCCAGGGATTGCTCACTGGCTAACAACTTGTGACTGGCAAGGCATTGGCCAATGAGCACACAATTCATCAGTCAGATCAACCCATCACTCATCACATTTCAAAGCACCAAGACAGTGAAAACACTCATTTCAAGATATCAAATCAAGAATCTACAAACCATTAATGATGCCCTAGCCACCAGCATTATCTCTTTTACATTGTGGCTGCCACACAGCCGAAATAGGTTGCAGAGACTACACTCATGTCAGTATTGTTGTTGATGGGGGGGGGAAGAAAAGCTTGCTCAAACACACTGTATTTTGACACATCAATATGAGGTAAATAAAAATAGCTTGGAGCTAATGTACAGAAAACATGTTGCATGAGGTGCATAAAAGCTGACATTTCCCACAGCTATTTCCAGGAATGTATTAACAGATGGATCTTCTTCATTGAATACAAAGATTTAAACCCTAAAGCAGCTCTTGGTTAACGCCTGTTCAAAGGGCATTTTTTATTTATTTATTTATTTATTTATTGTGTATTTAATGATACAAAACATGTCACCATTCAGTTAAGTGAGGAGCAGAATTGGGTTTGGCCTTTGACCTGAAGGTGGAGCAACCCTTTCCGGAATTGACGCAGTGGCAGCTACTGCTAAGACTAATCATTTTTATACTTGTTTAAAGTGAAATAAATATTATTTTTAAAATTTGCATGATTATGTGAAGAAGTATATTCATTTTCATTTAATTTTTCTTACTAAAACAGCATTTTCTGGTTTATTGCCCCAGGGTGTAATAATACCAAACCAGTGCCTCTCAACTCTGGTCCTTGGGACCTTGTTTTAGGTTTTTTGGTGCTTCCCTGCTACAACACACTTAATTAAATGATGATTAAATTATCAGGCAGCTGATCTGAATCAGATGTGTTTGGAGTAGGGATTGGGCTCATGTTTGAGAGCACTGAGTGGTAGGATGTATAAATGGACGATCGATGGTGCAAGTTCATATATCATAGACTAACTCACAGGAAATAGGCACATGAATATTTTATAGGAGGAAAGAATGTGATTGGACAGTTAGGGTCATTCCCTCAATGAGAGAGAGTTCAGAGGTCAGGAGTCATTTAAAGGGTCATACATATGTGATGTGAGTCTATACCCACTCACTCACCCACCATCATTTACCTATGTAAATGATGGTGGGTGAGTGAGTGAGGTACCAGGATGCAGTGGTACTCCAAAAGTCAAGTGACATGTGATATCCACCTCTGTTTCATGTACACTGCTCAAAATAATTAAAGGAAAACACATCTGATCTCAATGGGAAAAAAATCATGCTGGATATCTATACTGATATGGACTGGGTAATGTATTAGAAACAAAAGAATTCTGAATGTAAAGACACCCTGATAATCAAAGTGGTGTGTGGGGAATATGCAGCAGGCTATTCCTTTTTTGCTGAAATCCTTGTTTTGGGGGTTGTCTCATTGTTGCCCCTGTAGTGCACCTGTTGTTAATTTCATTAACACCAAAGCAGCTGAAGCTGATTAACAACCCCCTCCGCTACTTAGCTGACCAGATCAATATCCCAGAAGTTTAACTGACTTCATGCTATACTCCGATTAAAAGGGTGTTCCTTTAATGTTTTGTTTTGGGTTTTTTTGAGCAACATAGTTCCACACAGTATAGTCAATGTCACATTCAGACACACAGGCCTACAATCGCAACATACTAACCCATGCATGCACACAAAGAAGAAAATCCACTGTATTTTTGATCTACATTCTTTTTTGACGTGCAACAATTCGAGGTAGATAAAGGACAAATGTTGCAACTCAGGAAAGGTTTAGTGTGCTATTAAAGCCATAACTGTGCTTGTGATCACGTGTCTAAACATTTTCACAGCTGGAAAATAGAGCCCATTGTCTGTTGTGTGTAGATTGTAGCTATTTGAAGAAAACAATCATAGAGAACATGTTCGCAAGAACAACACTCAATTTTCTTTGAGATTTTTTCTCCCTCTGTTGCTATTAAGCTGCTCATACTGTATATTTTTCCCCTTACCACCCAATCCTTAACACCTATTTTAACATGTCTATGTGTTTCTGCTGTAGCTTATTATCATCCTCAGATGTGATATACTGTACAATCAAGATTGATGGCAGGAAAAGTATAGTCTATAGACATGCTGAAAAAAATTTCCGTAAAGTCAGACAACCGCTGTCATACATGCTACAGCGTATTTTCAAGCTAAACTCCAGTGGCTGTGAGGCAATAGAGAGCACTATGGTGTTGCCCTTCCTGAGAAAAACAACTTTTATATTTTAGTTAATTATTTAAGTTGTCTTTTTTTTTAACTCGGGACATTCAAAAGCCCCTCATCTCTTGTCATTTTGAAATTTCTGTATGTAATAAGCCACTGTCTTAGATAAAGGGGCTGGTGCAGCAGCAGCTTTGCCAGCTTGAACCATTTATCAGCCCGCCTGCTTGCACTCCACCAAATTATGCTCCTGTGTAAACAGTCTGCCATCAACAGCATTTATTACCAATGCAGGCTGTACTGTGATGTGCGGGGCTGCAACTCAGCTTTGCTTCCTTTATCAAACTATAATTGAGCGTTGTTTCTTTTTTCCCGGTGATCAGTGTGTTTTCTTAAAGGCTCTGTGTGTAGAATTTTAAAAGTTAAGATTTTGGTGACCGTTGGCAGTAAAAACAGTATGGCATGACAATAGTTACAACTTCTTCACAATTTACAGTGTTTTATAAAATGTTCAAGTTCTTAAGAATGTTCAGGACAATTTTTTTCCATTTCTCAGACTCTTGAATTGTCTTTGCATCCCTCCTCAAAGTTTGAATAACATTAGAGTAAATGGTGTGGCACAGTTTCTACCACCTCTTTTGACATTAGATATCTGCTACAGTGTTTCCTCCTCATCGTCAGCTGTTCCGCTCATATTTAGAACAGGCAGATTTTCCCTCAGTGAGATATCATCCACCCGCTTTGGGCCGCTGTCCTCAGGTTCCTCAGGTATGAATGGATCTGAGTTACTGATTACGTACCCTGGGAGGGTGGCATGCATGCTGATCACGGGGGGACCTGTGCTCCGATAAACACGGCTGGAAACAAGTGTGGTGGAGCGTGTGGAAGGCCCTGCACCAGCCAGGTGGGACTGACTGCTTGTGCTGTTGTTCGTTCAGACCAACAACCACAGACCCGTAACGGTAATCCTCTCCCGCAGATAACTGGGCCCTCCCACTCAAAGGAAAGGTTCCACCGTGTCCATGTTTTCTATCTCTGTCTGGACCTGTGGGGATAGAGAAAAAAAATACACAAACAGTTTTATCACAAACACTCTGCAAAGTGCGGAATACGTATTTTTGAGTCGACTTCATATCCCAATTCGAATGCACTTCTGCAAGTGCCATTTGGTTTCAAGTCCATTAAAATGATGAGCTGCACAGGAAGCAGGATCCCGTGTTCAAATCTCCTATCCCTGGTTACCTTCCTGTGTGAAAATTATAGGCTTTGAACATGGCTTTCGGCAGGGCATCCGGGTCCGTCCCGCAGTCCACAGACATGCGCGTGTCAGTTGAGCTGGTGATACTGAATAGGCTGCAGGTGTGGAAATCTGCCTCTCTCACATCACAGGATTAACAAACCGCATCTTGTCCAGCGGTAGCTGGACTAGGCTGTGTGACTCTGGAAGTTAAATAGAGCACTTAAGAAATGCACATTTGACAGAAGCATTCATCACTGAACCATCAAACAAACATGATTCTGATCGTCTAACTTAATATTTTTTTAAAGGAATAACGTGCAGTAAAACTGACTCACATATTTGTCAGTCCACAGCCACACATATTTTGTAAAGCAAGCAAAGGTGAGGCAGAACTTCACATAGACAAATAAAAAGCAGGCGATTATTTTCTGAATCTTGTTTCACATTCACTCTATATATTTTTTTTCAAATAATTTAGTGTAATTAATTCAGTCCTGTCATTATTTTTATCGCTGCTGATTGTTTTATAGTGTAGTTTTGGTTTGTTCAGAACATCAGGGATGATTTTTTTTTTTCTTCAGCAGTTTCCTTCCATTCACAATTCCAGTACTAAAACTAAA
This sequence comes from Pterophyllum scalare, assembly GCA_024447675.2. Lineage (NCBI taxonomy): Eukaryota > Metazoa > Chordata > Actinopteri > Cichliformes > Cichlidae > Pterophyllum > Pterophyllum scalare. The sequence goes on along the minus strand of JAMQGT020000635.1, from coordinate 11,882 downwards.
CAAAAGAATCCACATTTTCTTTTCTCCACTCAGTATAGGAAAATAAACTCCTAATTGCCGTGTCTAATAACTTGTAGTGCAAATGATATGTACCAAATACAGATATGATGAAATAAGTGAGAGCCTGCACCAAGTCACGGCTAAAGAAAGGATTGGGAATGAGGATTGAGTACGTGTATAAAATTTCATGATGATTGAAATTTAAAAAAAAGAGGATCCACTGACTTTTAATGCTGATAAGGAGAGGGTGTATGCAGTCTTCTGCCTTTCTGTGTACACACTGTCCTTGATGTGAATTTATAGTTTTATGCATCCCCTGGTATCAATAGGAGATAGGTTGCTGGACATAGCTGCCTACACTTGCCTATGCAGGCGGATGAAAAAGATTCAACTATACACATAGTGTGTGGGTTGAATTACTAAAATGGTGCATTAGGAGCAACTTTAGGCTCCATGGGGCAGCAGAGTATGGTGTTAATTCTAAGTGTTGGCTGAGACCCTTTTACATTACGAGTCATTTGGCTCAGTGTTAATAACAAAATGACAAATTGCTTTATGGAGCTTTTATTCAATAGAATACAAAAACCTTGTGTTTAATGTAGAGTTGTTTAGTTTCTTGTGACTCTGAAAGGCCTTGGAGAATAAAACTGAGTGCATCACTGGATAATGAGGACCACGAAAAAAAGGGGGGGGGGCATAAATTTTATTATTTTTTTTGTAAAGATAAAAGTGTCAGAAAAGGAAACTTTAATTCTGAACTGAGAGTGCTGAGCACTGCACTCTCAGTTCAGAATGAGATAATAAAGAGTCAGATAATATAGCAGCAGATACGGCAGATGAAGTGAGGAAAAGCATGCTTCATCAGCCTGACAGTATATTACATGCAGCACTGGAGTAATTAAACCCTTTGTAGAAGACATCACCAGCTGCATCGGCGTGGCTGGAATTGTTTTCATGTCGTGAGTCTGTTTGTGTGTCTGTGAGTGTCATCATGGCAAAATGTGATCCTGACACCATATGTAGGAGGAACTGCATTACCACAAAGGTGGTTTTGAGTACTTTGTCAGTTTTGTTTTGTTTTTAATACCTGCCTCTCTTATCTGTGGACAGATTTCATCAACACAATACTGTGTTGTGAAAGATGCGTCATGAACCTCTGCAGCTGCGTAGGGGCCATCAAATTAAAAGCTAACTTTAAAGACAGCTGTATTACTATGTAATTGGGCAATGATTTAGTAAAAACCACTCAGTATATATTATCTGGAGCATCACCACGTTGACAGGCAGCAGCTGATGAACCATTTCTAACAGTAAAACTGGTGACTTGAAGTACTTTGATCAACTGTTGAGGTGTGTGTGTGCCTTTTTCTACAATGAAATCATCGTCTACTCACCTCTCCATTGCAGTAGCAATAGATAATTGACACAAAGAAGCCCTGAAAAGAAAAATGGAAATATAAGTTGTGAACTCAGATCATGTTTTAGACATTTTTTAATCAAATTCCATTTTGATCTACAGTACAATACAAACAATGATTATTAAAATAACAGGGCTGGTGCAGATAACCAATTATTATTGCTTTACTTAAAATAGTGTTTAAAATAGTGTTCTAATTAAAATAAATTATATGTATCTGGCTCTTTCTGTTCTGACCTGCTTCGCCCTTTGTTTCTGCTTCACCCAATGACAGAACTGGAACCAGAGAGTTTTTAAGGCAGTGATGAATTATGGGAAAGATGTCTATATGCCAAACAAAACCAAGAAGAGAAGAACAGCCTCCAAATTATTTTATCATGATTTAATAAGAATATACTCTGTCGAGCTGTGGAAAAAAAAAACAGGAATATTAATGTCTTTATTGCAGTTCAATCCTCAAGACGCCAACTTGTCTTTTTTTTAAGAATCGATTCAGTTCGATTCAGTTTTATTTATATAGCGCTGAAATCACAACAAACAGTTGCCTCAAGGCGCTTTAATCAGATTTTAATCTATAAGAAGACCTACAGCAACAGGAAAGCTTTGACTAAACTTGTACACATGTGCATATACTGAAGCACTGAAAACACACGCACAATGTTCTAGAGCAGTAGTGTCCAAAGTCAAGAGTGCTGCGGCCCACTTAAAAACTCATCAGAATATGAGAAAGTGATGCACTTCCTTGAAAATTTGATTACAGCACATGCTGTTGGATATAAATTGCTAATACTACTCAGTCATATGTAAACTGCTAATGCCAATATGTGACCCACTGGCACACAAACTTCAGTGCAAGAGCAGTAAGTTTAGGTCAGAGTAAGATCACAAACTAACCACCTCCTATTACCAGTTTTAACTCACTTTTTATATAAATAAATCCATTTATATAAATGGGTAACTGTTTATACTTATGAGTAATTTCAAACTGGATCGTTATTACTGCAGCCCCCCTGGTGGGCCGCAGCCCACAGACACATTTCCCTTGAGGTTTATATTGTAGTTGAATTCAGTCATTTCTCTTAGTAGGAAAAATTGCCCATCTACTCTCTTTAGCACAATCACTGTTGCTGAAATTGCCAGAGAAAGCTACCTACTGCAGCCTATTTCTGGCAAATTTCATTCATAAATTTTTTTACCAAGGAGTAAAAAGAATAATTTGATATCAATGAATTTTAGTTTTCTGTGTTTGGAAATGAGAAGACAGAATAAGTTGGACCTGAAACATTTATACAATATAAAGAGCAGCACATACTGTAATAAAGATTACAGTGTCATAAAGATTAAATAATTTAATAGAAATCCAAATGCCAAAAGCATATTTCTAGAAGAAAGCCATCTGCGGGTAATATAAAAAGTGGAAATATTAAACCAGAAAATATTATAATGTAGCTTACAGTGTTACTACACTGCACGAATACGCTGACACAGCAATAAGTAAGAACATTTCACTTCAGTTATTTGCTGTGCTGACATTAAGTGTACCAACACGAGAGGTCTAAAAAAAATCTGTAAATTTTATATCTAGGATTGCCTTGAATTAGCTCAACATTAATTTTGCATTAAGTGTTTTTTAGATGCAATATCTCAGGCAATGTTAGCACCACTGCCTCATAGCAAGTAGGTCCTGAGTTTGAGTTTGACGGCCGATTGGGGCATTTCTGTGTGGAGTTCGCAAAGTCTCTGTCTGTGTGGGTTCTCTCCAGGTACTCTGGCTTCCTCCCAGAGTCCAGAGAAATGCATGTTAAGTTGTGTCATAAACTCCCTTCCAGTATAATCTTCCTGTTAAAGTATATGGACAAAAGTACTGGGCTGCCTACCCATCATACACCTATTGAAGGTTCCACTGTGACTAAACTTTGTCCCGGCCTTCCAATACAGTGACACCAGGGCAATGGGTTAATTTTTTTTATCACTACACTAATGTGCTTGAGTGCATCTTTGCAAATACATTTTTTAAATTAATTGTCACTTGCAAAACCAATCATACCAAACCTGGAGTCTGATGGCACTCATGCATATAAAAGAGAATTAGAGGAACTGAGGTGAGTAAGAGCCTGGCAGATAATTTCCGCCCCAGGGCCTCCCAGCAGGTTAGTCTTGCCCTGTGGGTTGCTTAGCACCTGTCTAGACTTCATACAGTCTATATACAAATGATACTTAGCATCTCTCTTTACATTTGTATGTAGCTTAACTTTGTTTTTTGTTTTTATCTAAAGCTGATAAATTATGTAAAGGAAATGGAAACCCTTTTAACCTTACTTTGAAAATGTCCTGCACTAAAAAGTAATGTTTTGAGTCTGTGTAGTGATGTATGTATGTATATGAGTGAATGTTTTTAATTTACATTTCCTTAATAGAGCCACTTTTGTTTATCTGATAATATTGTGCCTTCAAATAAATCTGCTCATGCTGACATGGATGAAGTGACACAGCTGAGGGTTATTTGGCTCATCAGGGGACACTGCATAATTTTGGTACCCATTTTAGCATAAAATTATGTTTTTGTTGCATCTCCAAATGCCATCGCAAATTCAAGCACCATTTTGTATTTGCTTTAGCTGACATAGTTGCATAGATCAGCTTAATTAAAAATAAAAATGAACATTTCTTGGAATAAAAAAGCATACCATTTCTACTGGCTGATTAAATATGCACTATATCTGTGGCATGATTTAAGGAATTTGCTGTACATTATTATGCATGGCTCAGTGCTTTGGGGATCCATTTATTAATAAAATAGAACAATCCTCCCACGTGCAGCTAACAAAACAGGTACATGACCTTTGGTGATTTGAAAGCTGATAATGTTCCACACTGGAGTCTCTTAACCCCTTAAAATCTGCTGTACAGCTATATTCTTTAGTCTTTAAATGAGAAATACTGCATTGCAGTTGTATGGCTCTGCCAATCACTCAAGTTGGAGTTCAAATTAAATTTTAATCATGTCATGCTGGAATCCCAAGTCAAAGTTTGTTCCAATTTCTAAGAACTTCCCTCAAGGCATTCCTGAGATGTTGTGTCCACGAGACTGGTATGGACACACAGCCAACCTGAAAACATAATGCCTCCGGCCACAGCCACCGTCGGCCATAAAGAGTATGCACCTACAAAGTAAACAAAGTTAATGAGTCATGCTTCCTGTGTGTGAAACCTCTGTGCTCTTACAGTAAGTTACTGTCACAGTTTTGTCAACTTGATATATTTTCCTATTCTGAATAATGAATCGTGTTTACCAAATGATGACTTGTAAACAGATGGCTCTCATAATTTCTTCTACTCAAGGCTTACTTTGTGTGACACTACTGAGACTGTGCTAACTTTGCTTACCCTTGCGGATGCTGCCAACATTTTACAATGACTGAGCATATTTTAAAGACATACAACATCATTGGTGATGTTGTATGTCATATGTTGTATCTGATACTACAAAATGAAGTTGCCAGATTAGTTTGATTAGTTTGTTACAGACATATATGTCTATTATAGACATAGACATGTCTTATTTTTTCTAATTATTCCTTATTTTTTTTAAATTCTTGTTAATTGCACATTGTCCCTGCTATATAATATATGCTGCAACTCTGCTTAGCAATCAGTGGTCTTAGAGAAAAGACAACAATGCTCATGGGTGCTTTCACCATTTTATTACATGACTTTCAAGTTCCCTAGTGTTGAGTGTCCATTGTAATAAATGACTACTTCAGTAAAACTTGTGACTGTAGTCTGTCAGTTATTATAAAATACTTAATCACTCAAGCATCATTTTAACTGCAGATATGCACCATCCCAGCCCAGACAGCCAGTGAAAACAAACTGTAGAGTAGAAAAACATTGAGTTTTGAGATGGCAAAAGAATATCAATTTTGTACGGTGAACTTTAACAACTATATTCTCTATTATTGTCTTCAGAGCACATTTGACTATTAATGTGCAATCTTGTGTGATTTTTATTTACTTCATCCATTGAAACTTTTTCCCATGAAAGGTCTCATTTATTACACTGAAGCATTTTAAAGTTTCAGTTATTTCAAAACAATAGCGTATAAATTATGACAAACATTTTATTAACATGTTTGTTGATTCGCATGCCAGGCTAAAAATAAACACTGTTAACGTATGTTAAGTAATTTAGTTCATATCCAGGAAAGTGCTCGACCCCACTTACATATAATTATAAAGTGCTCATTTAAATTTAGGCAGAACTCAATTATGAAACAAATTCAATGTCATTATCAAAGGTGCTTCACTGAATAATGAATTGTAGTCTTGTCAACGACAGTCATCAAGAGTAATTTATAGAAGATAATTGTGACCCATCTCGATCCATCCATGAAATGAAAATGTAAAGGTTACAATTAGCCTGCCCAAAGTGAGTTGACTTCTTGACATGCAAGTGTTAAATTATACACGACTCAGTCATTTCCAGAAAAATAACTGATGTGAATTATTAATCCTTGTATATTCCATTCGGGCTTTATCCATCGTGAAACCAGACCTACGGTAATGAAAATAGATTATTTATTTATTGTTTTCACTTTGAAATTCATTAAACCTTTTCTTTAACCAGTGCAGTCATATCCATAGGCATTTGGATGCAATTTCACCTCTGTACACATCCTCACTGAATTTGAAATTAAGCAATCAGGAAGTGTTGTTGTTGTAGAATTTAAGCTTTAATTTGAAAGGTTTTACATTAAACTGACAGTCTGCAAATATCTCTCAAAACTATATACAAAAAATTTTTATCAAACAGTTTGTTTATTTGCAGTTCATGTTGTATTGAAATTTCCCCATTGTGGGACCAATAAAGTGTTTTCTATTCTATTTCTATCACAATGTACTCTTTTGCCCTGGGTCCTTAACATTTAAAATGAACATTTATAGAAAATAAAGAAAGATAAATGAAATCTGTGTTTTTGTTTTTGTTTTTTCATGTTAATATAGATATTTTTGAAATTGTAAGTTAAAAAAAAACAAAAAACAAAACATACATAACTCTCTTGTAGCCAGTATTGACATAGTCTCTCCATTTCCCCTCAGAACAAAAGGCTTCCCTCATTGTAATATCCTCATTGTTTTGGGATGATTTTTTCCTCAGAAGAAACTTATTCTTTCTGGATAAGATCCAAAATATGAATGCAGCAGCTCAATCATGGTTTATTTACATTACCAATGACAAATAAATTTTAATATTAGATGAATGCACCTTTTGAATTTAGTGATTTGTCTGTGGAGGTTTCCTGCAGTCCAAAGACATGCCTTTAGTGGGGTTAGGTTAACTGGTGAATCTAAATTGCCCATAGGTGTGAATGAGAGTGTGAATGGTTGCCTGTCTTTCTGTGTTGGCCTTCAACCGGCTGCTCTTTGAATGCCACTATAGAGAAAAAGCAGCTAAACAACCTGGTAATTAAAGCCTTTTTTGCATGCTGAGTGTTTAGAGCCTGTGTGGTGGCAACAATCTCTTGATTCTGAGAGCACCATAAACTCTCTACATTCTCTGACACACCCTTCTCGACTTCTGAGACAGGTCTAACAGTATTGATATTAAAAATGTAGGAGCACTGGTGATACTGTTTTTAAAAAAAAAACATTTTGATTTTTTTAAATTTTTTTTAATGGATTTGTGTGAACTGTTTGCAGATTGTCTGTGCCCAAGACATCTGCTGATTTGGCTTAGAAAGTGTGGAATAATTATTAAAAACTGCCAAGTTGAATGTGCACATGATTGCAGTCTGTGTCTTGATGCTTTAACTACTGGCTCTGCAGTATGTAATTGTGGCTTTACAGAACACAGCACTGGTTTATTTAAACAACAGATGGAACACATGCCTGTGGCCTTGGGACAGAAAAAAGGAGGCTCACCACTGTAAATAAGCAATCTTCATTGTAGACCCCCTTCTAGCTTTTGGGAGTTGCACAGTTGATAAGTTTCTCATTAACCTGCTAAATAGCGCTTGGATTGACATGCTGAAAGTGTGGGGAAAATATGAAAATTGAAGTAAACAAAGTGTTTTTTGTGAACTAAAATATTATGGAACAGGTCCAAGTGTGCAGGACATTCTGGGCACCAAAATTGCACTGCCCTGATGGATCCCCAAAACTCTGAGCACAAATAACAGTCCAGGAACGTTCATTGGTGTTACACTGCAATCTTGCACAGGAAGAAATGGATGTGAAGAACTTGTTACATTTGCATAACTGAAAAGAGCACAGAAAGTACCTGAAATGAGTTGAAAAACAGCTCACAGTACATTCGGATTTCCCAGCTTGGTCCCTGATATGTATGAGGCATCCCAACAAAGATGATGTAGTGGATGCCAAACACCAGCACGAGCACAAGGGTGGACTTTGCCAGTTTCCTGCAACGACACATGCAATTAAATGTTCCGGTGTATCAGATGACACAGGCGTTTTAGTTTTCATACAGAGTTCAGCTTAACTATTGGAAAATTAGTTTGACATTGGCCAGGTTAATACTTTCTAACTCTCTGGATCTAGAAATTGGCAATGATTTATTTATTTTTTTATTGCCAAGTCTCTATTCTTCCCACTAGCTGAGCTGAAGCTTGAATACAGACATGCAGGAGAGGTTTTCAAACTTTTGCTGAGGGAATATTCATTTGAATAAAATGCTTTTCCTCAGCTCTATAACTAGACTGCAAAATTAAGCATACTTTTTCAGTTTATCATTCAGGACCTACATAATAAATCCTTTTAATCAAACTCTGGGTCTCTGTTTCCCAAAGCATATAACAAGCTCCAGTCTCCACTTCTGACTTCACTGAGAAGCCAATTAGTTAATGTTCATCTAAATCAAAAAAGTGACAGATGTTTGAATTCATGAGATTAAATAACTTTTTTTTTTTCCTACAGGGACTGTTTCCTGGTGGGGATATATTTGACCTGTTGATTTTAGCTCATTGGTTGGAAATCAAACTGACAGCTTTATGAATGCTTTAGGTGGGAAATACTTTGGAGTTACCAATATAAGCAAAATCATGTTCTCAATTTTTTAAATTCCAGTCACTGCAGACAACTAATTGCATTCCATTATGCATTATCCATTCAACAAAGACACCGAAGGAAGTGTGCACAATTTCACTTTAACAGTAAATAAAATAAATCAGCAATAAAACACATATTGTGTTAAACTTAACTCATGCCAGCTAGCTGAAATACATGCACCAACATACATGTTCGAACACAAATCTCCACGGCCACACACTCAAACAGTACAGTCCTCCAAGGAATCCATCCTTTTAATTTATGAGACCATCTGGCTTGTTTTGGCATGTACTGCCTTTGGTCTAAAAAAAAAAAACACACTGAAATATCTAAATTGCCTTTAAGCTCAGATGAGAACTTCATGAAATGATTCATCCTGGAAGGTGAGGAACTAGTTTGTGGCCACTGATGTCTTTTGTACACTCCAGGGAAATGGGAGCAACAACTCCAGTGAAAGATCCCTCTAGTCGCAAAGGAGCAGTTTGAAAAACCACAGCAAATTGGATCATGTGATGAATTTAAAAGTGACAAGACACATAAAAGACTGCCAATATAGGAGAAATCCTTGAGCTTAGAGGATTTCTCCTAATGTGGTATAGCATGGAAAGCTTTCTTTTCATGTGTGACTTATAGCAGGATCACATTTATGACACTTTTCATCTGTGACAGAAATATTAGGCAGTAGTCTAAGTTATCGCATGAATATCATTTTGAGTTTCCTGTACACTCCTCTGTGAATTGCCATCTAATTGTGGTGGAGGGATTTGTGTGTCCCAGTGATCCCAGGAGCTTGGTTGTCTGCTTTACCCCCTGGTAGGGTCTCCCATGGCAAATTGGTCCTGGGTGAAGGGCCAGACAAAGACATTTCAAGAACCCCTATGGAAAATACATCAAGGGAACTGTTTACACTGCCCGGGATAGTTACCAGGGCCCCACCCTGGAGCCAGGCCTGGGAAGGGCGCACCAGGGAGAGCATCTGGTGGCCGGCCATTAGCCCGTGGTGCCTGACTAGGTGCAGCCCAAAGATGCGACATGGGCCCACCCTCCTGTAAGCCCACCACCTGCAGGAGGCGTCGTAGGGGTCGGGTGCAGTGTGTGTCGGGCAGTGGCCAAAGGCGGAAGCCCTGTTGAACCAATCCTATCGAGACTGGCTATCGGGACATGGAATGTCACCTCTCTGGTGGGGAAAGAGCCTGAGCATGAGTTTGAGAGATACTGGCCATATAAGGGCTCACCTCAATGCAGGGTCTGGGCTCTGGAACCAATCTCCTGGAGAGGGGCTAGACTCTGTTCCAGTCTGGAGTTGCCCTCTGTAAGAGGCGGTGAGCTGGGGTGGGTATTCTTGTATCCCCTTGGCTTGCTGCCTCTAGGAGTTCTCACCAGTGGACAAGAAGGATGCTTCCTTGCGCCTTCGGGCCAGGGAATGGTCCTAACTATACTTATGCACCAAATGACAGTTCAGAGTACCCACCCTTTTTGGACCTGCTGAGTGGGGTGCTCGAGGGTGCTACATCTGGTGACTCCATCGTCCTACTGGGATGTTCATGTGGGCAATGACAGTGAGACCTGGAAGGGCATGATTGGGAAGAATGGCCTGCCTGATCTGAACGCAAATGTCCATGAATGTCCATAACAAACACCATGTTTGAACATAAGGATGTCCATGAGTGCACATGCCACCAGGACACCCTAGGTCACAGGTTGATGATCGAGTTTGTATTCGTATCATCAGATCAGAACATCGAGAGCATCCCGAAGGAGGCTGACTTTGCCAGGGCTGCCCTTTCTCATAGACTCTGTTCATAATTTTTATGGACAGAATTTCTAGGCATAGCCAAATGGTGGAAGGCTTCCACTTTGGTAGCTTCAGAATCTCATCTGTTTTTTGTTTTTTGTTTTTTTGTGGATGATGCTGTCCTGTTGGCATCATCAGGTAGTGGCCTCCAGCTCACAGTGGAATGGTTAACAGCTGAGCGTGAAGCAGCAAGAAAGAACCTCTAAGTCTGAGGCCATGGTCCTCAGCTGGAAAAGGGTGGAGTGTCCACTCTGGCTCAGGGATGAGTTGCTGCCCCAAGTGAAGGAGTTTAAGTATCTCAGGTCTTGCTCACAAGTGACAGGAGATCAACAGACGGATTGGGGCTGTGTCTACAGTGATGCGGACGCTAAGTCATGGTGAAGAGGGAACTGAGCGTGAAAGCAAATCTGTCAATTTACCAGTCAATCTATGTCTATACCCTCACCTAAGGTCACAAGCTTTGGGTAGTGACAAGCAGTGGAAATGAGCTTCCTCTGAAGGGTGGCTGGCCTCTCCTTTAGAGAGAGGGTGAGGAGTTCAGCCATTTGGGAGGGGCTCAGAGCAGAGTCGCTGGTACTCCACATGAAAAGGAGCCAGTTGAGATCTGACTAAGATGCCTCCTCTTTGGGTGAGATGTTCAGGGCATGTCCTACTAGGAGGAGGCCCCGGGGCAGACCGAGGACATGCTGGAGAGATTATATCTCTCAGCTGACCTGGGGTCCACCCAGATGAGCTGGAGCAGGTTGCTGGGGAGAGGGGGGCCTGGATTTCGCTACTTAGGCTGCTGCCCCCATGACCAAGCCCCGGATAAGTGGAAGAAAATAGATGGATGGAATTTCCTGTACAAAAAATGTCCACCAGTGTACAACAAAAAGTCCAGCTGAAGTTAATTTTGAGGCTTGAAAGTTAGGATTGTCCCATGTGCTCCTATTTAGCAAGTTAAGATCCCTGCACAACTAGACTGGGTGTTTCTACATTTATTGTATAATTAATGTGATCTTTAAATATTTGGCCATGGTTGCCTCAGGGTTAGGGGGAGCATACTGTACAGGGAACCAAATCTAACAGTTGAGGAATATCCATATTGATAAAGTAATACACTGTGTCCTTTCTGTCTTATTTTGTGTTCAGACTAAATGCAAAGCAATATATACAAAGCTTATGCAAATGTATGCAAATTTGCAGTGGGTGATGCAAATACTCACTCCAAATTTGCAGTAAGAATGTGAATACCAGTTATGAGTTCAAAATGTTTCAACTTTGGTGAGAAATTCAATTCACACTGGGTCATGGAAGCTTATAGTATATTCTTCCATAAACTATAGATTCTCTTAACATCACCAAAAACAAGCTTGTTGGATTTTTTTTTTTCTCCAGTAGTGGGCAGCCAAAACTGTATAATTCAATTTTGTTTATACTGAGTGGCACAACAAAAAGGAGAGGGGTTAGAGGGGTCCTTAAAATACAAGTGCTGGTCATAAAATTAGAATATCATGAAAAGGTTGATTTATTTCAGTAATTCCTTTCAAAAAGTGAAACTTGTATATTATATTCATTCATTACACACAGACTGATATATTTCAAATGTTTATTTCTTTTAATTTT
>JAMQGT020000634.1:0-35879 GCA_024447675.2 Pterophyllum scalare | reverse complement strand
GGTTATGTAGACCTACTTCGTTCAGTTACGTATTGCATATGGCCACCTCAAATTATACAGCTATCTAGATCAGCTGCAAGAGAGGGTGCTCTATTATGTGACAGACAGCATAATGTATCATACTAGAAATGGAGATTATGAAATAGAATTAGGGAGATATCTAGGGAAGGTGACAAATGAGCTGGATCAGGGTGACAGCATAACTGAATTTGTACACTCCCCTCCAAAAGTATTGGAACAGTGAGGCCAATCCCTTTATTTTTGCTGTGGATTGAAAACATTTGAGTTTGACATCAAAAGATAAATATGCGACAAAAGATCTCAGCTTTTATTTCCAGGTATTTACATCTGGATCTGAAACACAGTTCAGAAGATAGCAAAAGAGCAAAAATACTGGAACAGACAAAATAGATTAAAGTGAATAAGGCTTAATATTTAGTTGCAAATCCTTTGCTTGCAATAACTGCTTCCCGATTGCTTGTTTTTCACCCACAGACAGCTCTCTGGTTTTCATGCTGGTTACTCCTCTAACTATAAATCCAAAGTCTGCACAGGCAAACCCCAAACCTGAAACTGAGTAGACATTCAGTGCTATTTATTGTTTGAATAATCAGTGTAACAGGACACACCTGGGCAATAAAACACACCTGCCAGTCACATGTTCCAATACTTTAGCTGACAAGAAAAACTGGTGGGTTCAGACAATAGGTGCGATCTTCTCAACTGTGTATCAAATCCAGATGGACGTACCTGAAAATAAAAGCTGAAATGTTGCTCTTTTGTCTCAAAATCATCTTTTAATATAAAATCCAAATGTTTTCAACCTATGGCAAAAATAAAGGGACTGTTTCAATACATTTGGAGGGGAATGTAGCATTGAAGCCTTCATTTCTACCTGTAAATGTTTCCAGTAGACTTGCTGTGGTGAACACTTTGAATTCTCTTTGGTCTGCTTTTAAACTTTTCTTTGTGTTGTTGACTTTGTGTTCAAACTTAAACACTAAACGAAAGATTGTATGCACACTAAAATTAAGTCACTCACCCATCCCAATCACTGAATTCAGGTGTGCCAGTCATTTACATGGCCACAGGTGTATAAAACCAAGCACCTAGGCATGCAGACTGCTTCTACAAACATTCGTGGAAGAATGGGGTGCTCAATAATTTGTCATTTCAGAGCTGATTTTGACAAAAGATGCTTGCTACCTCAGGGTCTTACCTTTGAGATACTGAAAAAATGTTTGACCCATCCCAAATAGAGTTTGACCCCTGACCTGTCAGGCCTAGTGGCTCTTTTGGAAAATTGTGAAAATGAGCTGAATAAAATAATTGAAAACATTTTATTACACATTGTTTCAACCTTTGTAAGGTTATCTGCAAAAGAAAAATAAAAGGATTTAAATTCACTGAAGGCCTGCCTGATTTTTTTGAAGCTGGAAGTTTGTTTCCCTCTCATCAATACTACGTGATTATTTTTGGATGACGTAATTTTTCAAGCCTGAAATGACCCTGAGGTGATAAAAATATGAGTGTCATGATGCTGGCCCAGAATGTGTTTTCTCCTGGACGGAAGAATTTTTTTTATAGAGTTTCGAAGATGCTACTAAAGCCCCACATGGATATTTGTTGATAGATCTAACCCTCACGTGTCCAGAGCAGCTTCATTTGAGATCGGGGATATTGCCTGAACAGCTACAGAGTCTTTATTTCCCGAGGAAACAATAATAACATGTCTGTGCTTATAAAAAGAAAATTTGCATTGTTGAAAATGTTGCTTAGCAGATATCCAAGGTGTCATAAAGTCATATGACGCCTTGGATAAACAAACGGATGCTGAGACCAGAGGAATAAACTTGACCCTCCCCAAAGAGCTTGAGACAGGACTGGAGTCTCAGACGGCAGGAGTGGAAAACCTGGTCTAAAAGGAAGTGTTAAACATTAGACTCCAAAGGCTTTAGTGGGTGAAATAAGTAATGGTGAGTAAATCTACAAGAATAACCGTGTTACAGGCAGTCACACGCTTTACCTAATAAAGTTTTTTTTTTTATCAACATTTCACAAAACTAAATGAACCTGGAGGCCTGTAACTGTTGAACTTTATTGGAATTAAAAAAATACCATTTCTTCTTGTAAAAGCAAATATATTTGGCACAATATTCATTCAGATCATGATTCTGATTGCAAAAGCTGCCAGACAGGACAGGCTTTTTAAAAAAAAAATAAATAAAATTCCAAAGTGTTGGATTCAGGAGAATTCAGAGCTAAAACAGCCTTTTCGGACTTTTCATCCTCTTCACTCAAAAATTTTTCAGACATATAAGACTTTCCAACTGATGATTGTTCATTTTTAAAAATAAACAATAACAAACAAAAATCTTAGTGATAATCAACCAAGACAAGGCAGAGTTTATTACCAATATGTGGCAGGATGGTGGAAGAGGGGGTAGATGTGGTGGAAAAGACATTTGACTCCTTTCTTAGTTGTATAATTTTGTTCCTTATACATAATTTTATTGTTGTTTTGACTGTGTTGCTGTGGAGAATATGCAGTGGTGATGCAGAGTTTTGTGTTTTTTGCCTCGGCTGACTGTGCACTGATCCGCTCCAGTAGGGGAAATTGTGCCTTTCTTTAATCGTTCAGTACAGACAAGTGAAGGCGAGAGCTGCATGTCAACCTCTTCATTCATCTCTCTCACTATTTCCCTTGTTTAAGGTGATAACCGTACACAAAACTACATAAACTCAGCCACACATCCATTCTCTTATCCTTTTCAGGATCACGGGTGGGTTGGAGCCTATCCCAGCTGTCACAGGGCAAGAGGCAGGGTACACCCTGTACAGGTCACCAGCCTGTTGCAGGGATAACACAGAGAGACAGACAACCACTCACACCTATGGGCAATTTAGAATGACCAATTAACATAACTGGACTGTGGGAGGAAGCAGACATGGGGAGAACATGCAAACTCCACACAGAGAGAGGTCTGGGCCAAGGTGGAGTCAAACCCAGACCTTATAGATGTCATTCTAGCTGTGAGGCAGCAGTGCTAACCACCACGCCACCGTGATGCCCTTAGCTACACCTGTCTCAGTTAATTGCTTCTTTTTCGTGGTTGTTCGGTGTAAGAGAAAGAGGTGAATTTTGGAATCTTTACTTTAATAAGAAGTTTCAGACAAATGTCGTTGCTGTGTTAGCTAGCTTGTGCTATCGTCTCACCGTACTGTATGATGGGTATTCTGCTTCTGCTTACATTTAAGTTAACTACTGAAGGCTGTAAAGTACGTAAAGCATCATTTTGTTATTTTGAAAAGCCAGTTAATGTGTTAGTTACAGTATTTGAGTCAAAACTATGCATTTATTTCATGTTAGAGTTCATGTTGTGTCTAAAATACTTTAGTGTCATGGACTGCTGTGGCAGGCAAGCCAAAGGATCCAGGACTCAGAGGCGAGAGCTGAATTCTAGCTTTATTTGGTGAGCAACAACATAAAGCAGGGTTGGTCAGCAGCCAGCAGCACAAACTAAGAACTCATTACATGAACTATGACGTGACATCAAGTCAAAGTCAAAGTTTCTTTATTGTCAATACCACATATGTGCAGGACATACAAAGGATTGAAACTGCTTTAGTCTCAGACCTGAGGTGGAATGGTGTAAACATACATCTAAATCTGAATTTGTACAGTATAATGGAAATGCAAAGGAGTATAGAAAGTACGAAAATTAAGAAATAAGTTTAAATAAATATAAAAATATTTACAAAAAATGTCAGTGACATGAAGCGCTTAACATAAACTCTTTGAAGTGGTAGTGCAAATATATGATGTGCAAACAGAAGCAGCTTTTATGCTGGGTACCTGAGTAATTTGGTGATATTGGTGATGGTGGTGGGATGGGAGGTGGGGGTGGGGTGGTCAGGATCAGGGGCTCGTGTGTGCAGACGGCAGCAGGAGACGGGGGGGGGCAGAGCAGGGAGGGAGGGCCCTGGTGTATGAATCAGTCTGCTCGTCCTGGGCCAGAGACTCTGCAGTCTCCTCCCTGATGGCAGCTGTGTGACGGGTGGGTGGGGTCCAAAGCAATACTGAGAGCTCTCCAGGAGAGGTTCTCTGTGACATGCACACCCAGAAACTTAGTGCTGCTCACCCTCCCCACAGCAGCAATGTTGATGGTCAGAGGGAAGTGCTGGGGGTGCACTCTCCTGAAGTTCACAACAATCACCTTTGTCTTCTTCACATTAAGAGAAAGATTGTAGTGGCTGCACCACAGACCCAGGTGGCTCACCTTGCTCCTGTAGTTTGTCTCATCACTGTTGCTGATGAGACCCACTATTGTCACGCCATCCGCAAACTTGATGAAGACAATGGAGCTGTGCAACGACGTGCAGTCATGGGTCAAAAGTGTGAAGAGGAGGGGGCTTAGCACACATCCTTGAGTGGCCCCGTGCTCAGAGTGATGGTGCTGGATGTGTTGCTGCCGACCTGAACCGCTTGTGGTCTCCCGGTCAGGAAGTCCAACAGCCAGTTGCACAGGGAGGTGTTCAGTCCCAGCCGGTCCAGTTTTAGAATGAGTTTTTGAGGGATGATTGTGTTGAATGCTGAACTGAAGTCAATTAACAGCATTCTGACCTAGCAGTCTTTATTGTCCAGATGAGTGAGGACTGAGTGGAGGGCAGTAAAAATGGCATCATCAGTCAAGCAATTTGACCGATATGGAAACTGAAAGGGGTCCTTGAGATGTTGCATGACTAGCACTTAATGAGAATGGGGGTAAGTGAGTCTCTGCTGTCGCTGAAGCAATGGGTTATCCTCCCGGAGTAGTGCTTCTTAGCCTTCCTGATGCTGCAGTACAGGTTGGCCCTAGCTGTCCTCAAGCCCACCTGGTCTTCTGCTCTGAAGGCAGCATTTCGGGCCTTTAGGAATATTTAGACCTCCCCTGTCAGCCATTGCTTCTGGTTGGCCCTGACAGTGATGGTCTTGAGGTCTGTCACATCATCAATGCTCTTGTTGATGTGTGCAATGACGGTGTCAGTACTCCTGAAGGTCAGTGGTATTATTGTAGGTAGCAGCTTGTTTGAGCACATCCCAGTCTGTGGAGTTAGAACAGTCTTGGAGTGCTTCTGAGGACCCTTCTGGCCACACTCTTACCTATTATGCTGGCAAAAGCATGACAGTGATGTGGTCTGAGGCTCCGAGGTGGGGGAGGGGGAGGGCCTTGTAAGCTCCTCTCTGGGTTGTGTACACATGGATCAATGTGTTGTTGCCCCAAGTTGGAAAGTCTAGTGTATGTGTTGATGTAGTTTGGGAAACACAGTCCTGGGGTCTGCATGGTTAAAATCCACAGCCAGAATGAGGAAAGCATCTGGGTGGGCTGTCTGCTGCTCACTGATGTGCTGGTACAGTTCATTCAGTGCCTCACTCCTGTGGTTGTTATTTGAGTTTGGAGTGATATAGAGAGCAGCAACCTCGATTGCTGTAAATTCCCTCGGTAGGTTGGCCGGCACAGGAAGTGAACAACATAACACAACACAGACGTGATATAACATGGGGAAGTAGGTCCACAAAGAAAACACCAAGACAGACATCAAGACAAAGACACCAGAACCATACAAGGAAGTAACCAAACAAGAAAGACTCAACACTGAAGACTAGACATGGGAGGGATAACAGACAAGACCACAGGGAAGACAACATGAGGGAAACAAATAGCTATAACAAAAAACTGACAAACTAATATCCTACATCATAAGCAAACTTACAAACACAACTCACAGATGAAACACAAAACACACTGGGTGAAGAGCCCAGGATCATGACATTTAGTGAATTAGAACAGAAAAGAAGGATAACTCAGTTTAGCAACTGTAGTCCTGAGATTGAGTATCAATGCAGAGAAAATGTGGCTTCGGTTGTATTTTCTGTAACTGATTGACTTGGTTGACTCAGCACAGACGAGTGAAGGCAAAAGCTGCGTGTCAACCTCTTCATTCATTTCTCATTATTCCCCTTGTTTAAGGGCATAACAGTGACAGTGTAAGGACTGAGAACTCGAGCGCTTCACAGCTACCTTAAGAGCCAGACACCAACCTGGGAATTTCACGCTAGTTCAAAAGAATTTGCACCAATTACCAAAAAGGCTTCTGGGTTTGTTATACTTCAGAGAGTGATGTAGTTCAAGTCATAAAATAATTTGTTTATTGACAATCATAAAAAAGTGGGCGAACGGGATGCCTGAGGAAAGCGCCAAAAGAATCACTAACTCACATATTCATCTCCTCCCCTGCACACGTATACGCAAACACTAAAGTGCATCTCAAACCAAAGCAATACATGCATGGCCACCGCCAGAGGCAGGAAGTAATGAAGTAAAAATACTTTGTTACTGTACTTAAGTAGAATTTTCAAGTATCTGTACTTGAATGTTTAATTTTTCTGACAACTTTTTACTTTTACTCCCTACATTTTCACACAAATATCTACATTATCAAAACAGGCACGTTACTGTAGGTTTAACACAACAGAGGGAAGTTTTTATTTCCGGTCACTGCTCGCCATCAAACATCACACCGATCTGAACCTGAAAAGAGGAACAATAACACATTAAGGGACAATCGTACTGGCGTATCCATCCCCGGTGTTTAGTGCATGCAAAAAAATAAAAGAGGCAAAATTATATAATTTATGTAACATTTTACAGCGCTGTACCCAGAGGTTACAGCGGGCCATAATGATGATTTTGGGCCATTAAGTTGTAGTTGTGGTACTTCAGCATCTAGCTAGCACTAGAGGAGCAAAAATAAAGGGAGTAATGTGTTGTGGCAGGTAATTTCAAATGCAACTTTTCTAAATGCTCAACAAATATCAGCAAACACTCAAGTTCTGCAGTTTGTCACACATTGTGTCTGCTAGCTAAAGGTCCAGCTGCTGTATTTCCAGGGAGAAAAAATAGAGAGGTTCACTCAGAGATGGAGAAATATGAAAGAAAGAGGAGAGGAGAGGAAACAGAGAGGTTATATTTAAAGGTAAGGACTGCTCAGTGACATCTGGTAACCTGGAACTTTAGAGCTTATATTTATTAAATCAGGTATTAGATGTGAAGTTATGGTTTTTTCATACATCATTCATACATCTTGTAAAATAAACTGAGGTAGACTAACTTTGTATTATTCAAAATACTCCAGTTTAGTGCAGGATAAACATGTCAGTTTGCATCAAGTGTATCACAGATGAGGGTCCTCTCCACCTGCTGAATCGCACTGTAACCCCTGAATGTACTCATTCAAAAAGAGTGCAGGTGAGGCAGAGTAAACCTCTACAATGTAGGCAACAGCATATAGAGCTTTTGTAAAATTCTCTCTTTTTCTTTGCCCATGTTCTACATTACAGTGTTCAAGCTGAGTACATTCATTAGAATAAGAATTTTTATTGACATAAAGTTTACATTCTCATGTACTAATATTGTTTTAATATTGCATTAATATTGGACAACATTCAGTTATCTTTGCACAAAAATAGCTGGTAGAAAAGTCCTCCAAAAAGCTACCTTTACTTTCTTACTTTGAGTACATTTCAGACTTTTACTTGAGTAAAGAAGTTGAATGCGTTCTTCAACTTTTACCAGAGTATTTTTTTAAGTATCTATACTTCTACTTCTACAGAGTGTCTGTACTTTTGCCACCTCTGCTGGGTTCTCATTGGTCGAGGGAGGTCCTCCACATCACAGCTTGACTCAGGGGTCTCATCAGTACGTACAGGGTTGAGCAGGTGCACCCTCAGATCTCTGCTGGCTCCAGGTGAGGGGGGGGTGGTGGTGGTGCAGGGCCCCAAGACACTCACTGTGGCTCCAGTTAAAAAAAAAGAAAAAGAAAAGGTTGGACTCCACAGCAGAGACGTCTACAAGAAAAAGAAGAAAAAAGGTGGAGGGCAAGGAATGTGTGGTTTGTCTGCCCAAAATGAGAAAAAAGAAGAAAAGAAAAACTGAATCCGTGGGATTTAAAATTAATTTTGATTTCGTGGCCTGTGGTATTTTGGAAAACTGTAAATAATGACCAAAGGGCAATAATAACTCTCTCATTAAGACACATAGAAATTCTGATGGATCATAGCTCAGCGTCTCATTAAAGTGATGTTTAAAAGTTTTTATCCCTTTAGCTGCAGCCTTGGTGGTCTGTGAGCAAGTAAAGAAGAAATATGACAATCCAAGTGTAGTTTTAGTTTACATCAAATTTGATACGACTGTGTGGAGTGCACATTGAGGACCCAAAAGCAGACACATGAAGATAGACAGGGTTAAACTGAAAACGAGTCATTTATTTGGGCTGAAGGCAGGTATCCAAAGAGGGCAAAACAAAGTCTAAAAAGGGAAAGCAGAAAACTATGAACCACTGGGAGACTCACTGGCATTACAAAAAACCCACACTGGAGCAAGGGTCACTCTTATAAAGGACAAGGGAGACAGCAGCTATATATACACACAGAAAGGCAAATGGAGAACTAGAGACAGCTGGGGAGAACAAGATACAGCTGAACTAAATCACAGAAGATGAGACAAGGGAAGCAAAACTAAAAGCAAAGCACATGGAACACTAAGGGTGTGTCCCAGTTCAGGGGCTGCATCCTTCTAAAGCCACATTTTAAGGCTGATTACATCACAGTCAGGTGAAAAAGACTGTCCCAATTCAAAGGTGCCTCCAAATGCAGCTTCTTTTTCCCCAGGTTTTAAGGACAGGTCAGGCATATCCTTCGTGGTGTAGCCTACCCCATGATTCTTTGTGGGCTGAAGTCTGTTGCAGGAATGGTGGGGAGCAGCTGAAAATTTTTAAATATTACTGTTTCTGTGACACAAAATAAACATGTACAATGATTTTAGGTGATGTGTAACCCTTAAATATCTGCTCCATTTAATCAAGATATTGCTTAATTGTGAAAGTTCTGCACATTTCCAGCGATGTTCACTACCACTGATCTAACAGCCAGCTCGCCAAGCCAGCTGTCAGCTGACCGGGCAGTCAATGCTCACGATACCTGGAGAGATCATTTCACCATTCACAGATACTTACTCTGGATGGAAATGGCTCCAGTAACACAGTGAGGAATCTTGCAGTTATTTTTGACCAGCATATGTCCTTCAGTGCACATATTAAATATATATGACTGCCTTTTTGCATTTGCGCAATATCTCTAAAATTAGAAACATTCTGTCTCAGAGTGATGCAGAAAAGCTAATTCATGCAAGTATTACTTATAGATTAGACTATTGTTGTTCAGTACTATCAGGCTGTCCTAAAAGCTCCCTGAAATGCCTTCAGCTGATTCAAACTAAGATGGTGAACTCAAATGCAGATCCCAATTAAGAAACCACGAGAGTAGTAACAATGATCACAAACATTTATTAAACAAATGAGATCAGGCATTCGGATCCAAAGGTACAAGTTAACCAAAACCACTGGTCCCGGTGGGTTATTCTAAGAAGGGAGAAGAGGAAAGTCTTAGTCTCAGGAATGTATACACAAAAGGACAATCCAAATAGTGATGGAGACCTTACTTGGTTCTGAAAGAGTGTTTCAGGGGGAGGAAAAAGGTCCAGATTAATTGCAAATTCCTTGATCTTGAAAGATGTGCTGGAGGAGGGTAAGCAGGCAGTCCACTTGTTTGCAATGGATTGAAGAATGCAGACTAAGGACAAAAAGCAAGATGTTAGCACAAGAATACAGACTGCATTGGCAGCGTGCAGTGCTGAACCTAATTACCACTCTAAGGAGGCAGATAATCTGGCAGAGACTGGTCGGTGGAGCTGATTGTGAAATACCACAGCTGACGAGGCTTCATATGGCACAGGTGCGCAGCTGGTAGAAGAATCCAGGCTCTGCCTAGAAGGGCGGAGATCCACTTCAACCTCCTGATCCCAGGTGACAGGGAAACTAGCAACAGGGGACTAGAAAGGGAGAGCATGTTTCTCCCATATTGGCTTCTCTTCATTGGTTCCCTGTTAAATCCAGAATTTAATTTAAAATCCTTCTTCTTACATACATGGGCTTGAATAATCAGGCCCCATCTTATCTTAAAGACCTCATAGTACCATATCACCCCAGTGAGCACTTCACTCTCACGCTGCTGCCTTACTTGTAGTTCTTAGGATATTCAAGAGTAGAATGGGAGGCAGAGCCTTCTTTTTTCAGACCTCTCTTTTGTGGAACCAGCTCTCAATTTGGATATGAGAGACAGACACCCTCTCTGGATCAGGTGACCCTGAACCATCCCTTAGTTATGCTGCAATAGGACTAGGCTGCTGGGGGGTTCCCATAATGCACTGAGTGTTTCTTTTCATTCACCCCTTTTTACTCTGTTTATACTTCACTCTGCATTTAATCATTAGTTATTATTAATCTCTGGCTCCTTCCACAGAATATGTTTTGTCCTGTCTCCCTCCCCTCAGCCCAACTGGTCGCGGCAGATGACTGCCCCTCCCTGAGCCTGGTTCTGCTGGAGGTTTCTTCCTGTTAAAAAGAATTTTTTCCTTCCCATCATCACCAAGTGCTTGCTCATAGGAGGTTGTTTTGATTGTTGGGTTTTTGTGTGTATATATTTATATATTTACATACATACTTTGTATATTATATATATATATATATATATATATATATATATATATATATATATGGTCTTAGCTTACAATATGAAGTGCCTTGTGACAGCTGTTTGTTGTGACTTGTTGCCATGTATGTCATGAAACTGCTGTGGTAGGCAGGCACAGGATCCCAAAGCAGGACTTGAGAGATAAAAGTCAAACTTAAATTTTAGATTTTATTAGCTAAAATTTAGAACATAAACAGGGATGGTCAGGAGCCAGCAGCAAAATATACTAAATTTACTAGAACAGGAAAATAAATGAACAGGAGAACGCACAGCAGGAAGAACCCAAGGGTAAAAATGCAGACAATATAAACACATAAAGGTAATGAGACAAGCAGGAACAGCTGGGAAGGGCAGGTGCACACAATGACACTGAGACAAGGGGAAACAAAACTGAACACAACACACGGGGAACAGGAAACTAAGAAAATAAAACAGGAAGTGAATGAACAGGAACACAAAAATGCAGACCTGGCACATGAGGAGGCAGGCACACTGAGGGAATCTAGAGGTAAACAAAACTCAAATTCGCAATTCAAAAAGTCCAACCTAAAACACTGACTCAACAGGCCCAGGATCATGACAATATAAATAAAATTGAATTGAACTGAATTGAATTGAATATTAGTCACTCAGATATATCTAATGGTTAATGTTTGGGGGTTTTTCAGTGTTTCATTTGTTCTTGAGTAAATTGGTTTGGCTGAGATTAAAGTTAAGCTTCATAACTGGACAGTTTTATTTGACTTTAATGTCTTATTGGAGAACTGTCAGTATATTTGGAAATTAATCATTTGCTCATCTACATTACTTGATGATGAAGCTTCAGTTCCTCAAGGATTAAATCAACAAAAACAAACTAAGCAAAAGTTCAGGCTCCATTTTAACACCTTTTTTCCACAGCTGTGCTTCACACTGTCCTGTTACTAGGCGACAGGAGCTATGCTGAGGTAAGGTCGGGAAAAGCTGGTGACACGGATATGAAGGCTAGACCGTCCCATTTAAGAGCCACTCACTTCCAGCTTTCCCAGTCTACCTAGGCCATGGCCTAGGTAGACTGGCCTTAGAAGGAAGCAGCCCCTGAATTGGGACACACCCTAACTCTGAAGACTAAACAGGAAGTGAAATAACTAAATGGGGAAAACACAGACACATGAATGAATTTCATGCAGGAGATTTGACACAAGAGAACGGAACACAGAGGGAGGAACTCTAAAGCAACTCAGAACTATGAACAGGAAAACAATATAAATATTAAACAAACCTGGAATCAAATAGAATATTTAAAAAACAAAACTTGAAAGTCCAAAAACCTCATAAACGCTGTGTGAACTGACTCAGGACCATGATAGAAGTTAAAACTTCAGACCCTCCAACTCTCCACACACAGAGACCTGAGGGATCTTCCAGGAACAGTGGCACTATTTTTCATACCTGCTGATCTCTAATCTCAAACAGAACTTGTTCTGGAGCACATTAGGTCTGCAGTATCAGTTACCATGGCAATATAGTCTGATAAGTGATCCACCTTTGTAGTACAGAACGCCTAGGGGTTACCCCTTAAATCTCCCAGATAAGATGAAATCCTGCTTCATAGTACAGGCCTCTGGATTATTTTTCTCTCTTGTGTTTCCTTTATTTATGGACTTTATTATTATTATTATTATTATTGTTATTATTTAGTCTGGACTTTAAGTCTGAAATTGAATATATAATTTGACAGTGATGTGTTTTTAACCCAATAGATAGGTTCAGCAGAATGAGCTGCTGCAGCCATGGATGCTATCTTCAGTTCTGCTTTTCTGCTGTGGGTGTTCTGCAGTCTTCTTCAGTTATACGTCTTAATATTTTAATCAGATTAGTCTGCTATTTCAAAGTCTCTCTGACAGTTTTCTGGCTTTCATTTCAAATTACTAATGCAGTTTCTCTCCATTTAGATTTTGGGTGTTTGTTTTGCATCCTTACACATTTCTGTCATCCATGTCGCTGTTTCAGAGCTAAACCAGAAAGAAGATTTGCCACCTTGTCATGACTCATATATGAATGAGCCATTGTCTACAGTGCTGTTATAACTGAACGTGTGGAAGCTTACTGTAAATATGTTGCCCTACAGTCAGTGTGGCAAAATGGATACTAGTTAAGTTAGTCCTGAACACAAAATGTGTTAATTTCACAATAAAGTGTGAACTTGTGAGATGCCTGTTTTTTGTTTTTTTTAGGTGCATTCTCATGATGTAACTCCTTCCTCTGGCAACATACAAAAATGGAGATTTAAAACACGGGGTTGACACTTTTATTCTCAACTTTGATGTGTCCTTAGAAATAATTCTTTATTTTTCGGGAGCTCTGCTGAAGGCATGACACACCATTCTTCCAAAATATATTCCCTCATTTGGTATTTTGATGATGGCAGTGGAGAGCACTGGCATCTTTATTTGTATTTCACATTTCAGGTCAATGTCCTTAACACATAAATAATAGTTTCTTAACAAAGAAACTTCTCAAAAATCTCTGTAAAAATTCATTAGCACCATCTCAGCCAGCTAAAACATGGAAACATGTTTATCAACAGCTACACAAGGACGTATTTACCGCTGTGATAAAGGTGAGCAATTTTATTTTGGATACTTGTGTTTTTGAAAATATTTCTATATTTTACTTGAGCTTTGAATGCAGGACTTTTACTTGTAATTAAATCATTTTTTCAGTCTTTATGCATGTAGAAAGTAACTGCATATGAAAGTTATTTTAAATGTTGTTAAACGTAATCATTTATTCTCCCATTTACGCAAAGGCTGGAGTTACTATTACATCATCACTGCCAATGAGTGCCCCAACACTAACCCATAATTCCTAACTGAATGCTATCAGAATGCATCATTTTTGGCTTTTGAAAATTGTTCAAAGTCCTGGCAATCAGAGGACTAACATTAAAATTTTTACTTTTTTTTAATCTTTTTGTCTTAATACAAGACATGCAATGTTCAGGTCAGACTTAACCCTGTGGTTACTTCAGAGTGACTAAATGTTCACTACACAAAGTCCGATGATACATGAACACTTTTGAACATGTGTGCTTACACAGGACTGAAGGTTAAATAAATGCAGGAGTTTTAATGTAGAAAAAAAATGAGAGAAGGACAAATAAGAAATGTGTTCAAGAAAACTATCGAGTCAAGGAATGTCCTATAATTAAAATGTAATTAATTTTAACTGAGTGCTTTGTGTAATAGAAAACATTTGTTGTATTTGTCCTTTTTTTGCAGTGGCATGGAGTGAGCACATAAATGTCAGTGTGGAGCTTCGGGAGGCAGCTCCACACTGACATGGCTGCTAAATAATTAACACAGATACACTAAGATGTACTTATCGCAATAATTAACTGGGTTAACTGTGTTATCTACCAACAATTAATTTGCAATATTTCCCCTTTTATTTAGTGTAAACATTTAAGCACAGCCATCTGTGAGGTGATTAATTTCAATCAAAATTCATTTGCTGTTTCATTCAACTCCTTGACACAGGCACTTTTGATATTAATTCTCTTACTCGTGTTTTCATTTAGAAAAATACCATAAGATTAAGTACAATGTCAATAATAAAAAGACCATTTAAATGTTATTCAGTGCTGGTAGGCCTGGAATAAATTGTGCTGGGCAGGCAGGCCTTGGAAGAAATTGTTCCAACAAAACAATTATTCCTGGTCTTTCAGTGAACAAAGACGGACAGAGACGTCTTCATTACAAAGAGTTAACCATACAGAATCTATCTGATTCAGCCACGGAAGTAGCTGTTACAGGAGATTCCGGGGAAAAAAGAAATGATGTTTGATTTATTTGCTTACACAGGTTACAAACAGCAGGCCTAACATTAACAAAATTATCTAAATATTTTGGAGCAGGCTCTTGGCACGGTGAAATTCGTTAAAGATAATTCAGTCGGACATACTGACACTAAAATCCCCCGCTGAGGAAGCTGTATAGGAATTATTTTTTGACCTTTTATAGTTTCATTCACGGCGTTAATCCTTGTCAACTCCATTAGTTTGGCCTGTCTTTGACTAAATGAAGCTCTGGTTGATCTAAACTGGTTTGGTCAGTGCTCCGCTCCTTCCAACATGTGTGGTCCAGCAGCTCCCCGGTTTAACCCTTTCACTGGCGGCGTGTACTGCGGCTCCGACGCGAAGGTTCTAATTTCTTTTTCACTCGCGTTGACGAGAGGAAACGAAATCTGCTCCAGCGGGTTAATAACTCTGCAGCATTAAACGTGCCGATGCTGGATGTGGAGCGCACTTCAGGAAACGACAAAGAGTAGGCAGAAGAATCGAATCCCGACGTTGCTTTAGCTTTCCATTCCGCCGGAAAACATAGTCCCTCAGCAGTACGCAGTTCACTTTGGCATGTTGCTATGGTTACGAACTCCTATACGTCCGTAACTAAGCTAGAATGTACACAACGCGGACTGATATGTTTTTTTGGCAGTTAGGTCCTCCTAGGTTGACGTTGTGTTCAAGTAATTTTGGATTAGCCTAATTGCGGAAATTAAACGCCAATAATAAAGAGCGGCTTATGTTTGGCGGAAGTTTACTGTTACCTGGTTTCGGAGCAGTATTGAGCCAATCCTGAACAGAGATTAATGACAGTATCCTATCACGTATTCGGCCATTTTACTATCAAAATAGTTTTATTTTCTGCTATGAAACGTGTCCTTTTCTGATTATATGCCATTTTTCCTCTTCAGTGAATGAAAGTGTAGCCTATTGCCAAACTACCAAGTGCAAAGCTAAAAGTAACATTATTTCCATGTAGGTCTATTTTCAAAAATCCACAAATCTTCATAAATCTTAATACAATTTTTTTCCTCTGTTCTGCTGAAAAATATTTGCCAAGAGCAGCCAGGCTGGCGATGGAAACCAGGCTCCTGTGTTTCCTATCTGTTCTAATAACGTGAATGCAGCACGGTGCTACAACATTAGGCTCCGCCCCTGGAATGCCAGGAGGCCAAACCCCGCCCCTCTTGGGATAAAATACTATTCAAAACACTGGAAGGGAGGGGATTTGGGGGACAGGGTGTTTGAAGTATTTCACTCACAGATGTAGAAGTAAGGTAAAAGAATGAGAACCTATGGTGGAAGACCCATAAAACAAACAATCAAAAGAGAATAAATAATAAAAACTTGTTTATTATGCACTAAGCCATATCAAACAACACGACCTTCTGGACTCCACAAATTCTTACAAGCCAGGTCCAGAATGTTGTTGGCCAGCACATGTTTTCACAATTACAGGTTGTGTTGATTTCTTAGACTTTGCACTAGTGTTGTGGACAACAAACAGCGGCATATTCTAAATGACAAATAACATCAACTGTGTGAGCATCCTCTCATAAATAAACAGTTATAAATGCACAAGATCAGGTATGGTGTACTTTTGCCTGTTTGAATAGAACCTAGATAAAAGTTCTCATAGCTTTGAAATTATAGCAGTGAAATTAATGTAACTTTGTAAAGCTGCAAAGTTATTGTCACAGACTGATAAAAAGGCCAAAAATGTTGCATAAAGTGCTTACTTTTCCTTCTGTAAAAAAAAACAAAACTTTAACAATATGAATTAATGAAGCCATTAATTGAAGCTTATTGTTTGCAACTCTGAAAAATTATGAATAAAATTCAAGTAATAGTGCTAGCACCATAGACATAAGCAGACATTAGATCTAAGCGAGAATTTACATTTTTAACAAAAATTAAATATACTTTTCAGTCCATTAGATTTACTGTGCTTCCTGATTAAGATTTCACTTGAAACATTCACCACAATATACTGTATTCTCACAAAAATTACACATTAGAAAAAGGAAATGCAACAAACCTTGTTGTCTTCTTTGCTAAATCCTTAATGACCTTTGTACCCCCACATTTGTTTTGTAACCCCAATCAGTGGCAGTAACTATTGGAACTATTGCTCTTAAGCACTGGCAATTTACTCAGCTTATGTCACTTACACAATAATGGATCAGTGTCAACACTTTCTTCTTTTCATGCAGAATAATATATAGTAATTGGAGCCACTTTTCTCCACAATAAGTACATTTATGTTATACTTTAAGATCAGTAAAATGAAATTCTTAGGCCTATGTTGCACATTAAAATGAATAAAATGTTTAATAAGACCAAAGTTATCGCTTTTCTTCATTTGTGAACTTATATTACACCCCCACCCCAACAAAAAAAATCAAATCTATAATTATACTCACTGTTCTTTGCAGTGATCCTCGCTGACGTAATAGACCTTTAACTTGACTACCAGCAAGCCGGTGTCTGTGCTAATGCCAGAGTGCTACAGTGACATTCCAATATTTTTTGTGCAAATCAGTATGAGTTGCTGATTTGTTTGTTTGTTTTGTGGTCAGCATTACTGTAGCATATAGTAACATTACTGTAACATATAGTGAAATAGTGCACGTAAAGCTACAGCACAGATTAATTAAAGTCACACAGAATCAGATGGTGCTAATGCTGCTTGGTCATAGCTGATCAGCTGAAAACAGCTGATTCTGGCCACTGGGTGACTGATTATCGAGCAATGCCACAAAAAATGTAACATATTAAGCAGTTACAGTGACTTTCTTAATAAATTTAATAATGCATTGTTGCTTAATATTGACTTTTTCTTTTTTTTTTGCTGTGTTTGTTTCAGACATATGATCAAGGTATCACATCCAAAACTGGCAAAAAAAAATATCTTCACTCATACTGGACAATATACAACTTTTGTTTTTTATCAGTCCCCCATAACTATAAATTTTGACGGTTACTCATTGGCCTACCTAGCTAAGAAGTATAGCTTATTAATGTGTTTTCAGTTGTGCTAAATCCTGCAATAGTTTTCTTTGTCTCTAAATCCTTGGTTAACAAAAACTGGTTAGAGAACAGGTTTTCATATGGATGCTCTCAATGTTGAGCTGGATTCTGATAGGTTCAGAGAGCAGTTTAAGGGTTGTTTTTGATTGGTTGTTAGAGCTGATTGGTTATTAGAGCTGGGGCAGGTTGGGTCCTTTACCCACACAAGCTTGCAAGAAATGATGACAAGCAGTTAGTGAGAAGCTTATGTGCAATGGTGCAGATCCAGACTAGAGTTTGTTTCCTGTTGTTTTTAAACTTCACTTAATTTTTACGCACTGTTTGGTTTGGTTAAGGCAAAAACAGCAACAATAATTACATTATTATTATTTAACAAAGAAAGAAAGGAATTATGGTCATTTGTAGGAAACGATAAAGGTTTGAATTACAACACATTCACCCTGCACATTAAAAAATAAGCGTAGGTTGCATTAATGAAATGTGGCGCCAACATCAAGTGTTAGTATGTGAAAAGCTGGGAGTGAGACACGGCTAAAAGGCTTTATAGTCACAGTGTTACTTTGGTGCTTATACTCAAATGAGAAGAATCTAAATACCGTTCTGTGTTTCTTCATTACACGTGTGAATGTAGTGCCAAAGATAGATATGTCCTCCCACAAAGTTAACTCAGTCAGGGCAGAGTGGCACAGGAAGCAATTACTGGCCTCCAGAAGAGTTTGTTGGTTTGACTAGCAAAGACAAACTGAACATTCCTCAAGTTGATGCTGTCTAGAGGTACTGTGCAAACTGTACCTATACACAGGTTTAAAATTTGACGTAGATAATGATAAACAAACGCAGCATTATATATTCAACAGGCTGTGGGAGTGGAGAGTTAAAACCCTTCTCTTCTGTCAGATGTCAGTTTAAAAAGAAGACGTGCTAACAACTCTGAGTTTGCAGTCAAACAGAACCTGCATGAGGCGCTCGCTGTTTCTGTTTGAAAGCATCTTTTTTTTCAATACTGCAAGTTTTTTCTCGTGCAGTATAGCTCTCTCTTCCTAAGCTGCAGCTAATGCAGTTATTGCAGTAGTGGAGAAATAATACAGTTCTTTGCCTTTATAAAAGAACTAAGATCACGCTGTAAAAAATACTCCATCACAATTAACAGTCCAGCACTGAAAAAATTACTTATGCACAAATATGTCCTATAAGTAAAATAGGCAATCTACTCAAAATAAGCCTAATGAAAGTAAAGTTAATTAAACTGAAGTGACTCTTTATTGGGCAAGTGTGGATAAATGGGTACTGAATTCACTTGTTTTCCTCAGTGTAGAAATGTACTCATAATATGATAGTATCACAATACAGTAGTACATTGCAAGACAATGATTTACAATATATTACAATGTCTGTATAACCGATGAAGAAAAAAACACCCAGTTAAAAAGGAGGAATAATATTTAAGCCAATTTGCCCCTCAAAAATACGAGGCTGTAAAAAGTGGAAATAAAAGAGGACATAAATGTGCAGGTTAGCCGACACCCATGATTTATCAGACAGGACCATTTTCTGCCTTACACCAGTCTGGCTTTAAAGAGCTGGGTGTTTTAGTTTACGGTGAACATACACCACAGTGCTTACATGCCACAACTTTGCTTATACTATATTTTCATGCTGAAAAAGCATAAAAATCTAGACTTCGCTAATCTGAATTTAATGGCCTTTTCACACCTAAAATTCCAAACCAGGGTTTATGTTTTTTTGCAGTGTGTAGCTTTGATCCCATTAGGGTTATTTTTCATATTCTAATCATATGAGCATTGCCATCACCTATGTGGGTCACACCTCGCTATACATAACAATGCCTGCTTTGTAGACGTGCACAGGTCTGGTTTACTTCTTCAAAACCATCTAAAAGGTATTTCTTTCTTCTTTTTTTTTATCAGACCACGGTTTGCCTATTTGGTTCACGCCATGTCCTGGGGGAGGTTTCAGACCTGTAATCTGACATTAACTGAGGGAGGGATTGTGGAGAAATGGCTTCCACCACACATTTAGCTTTTTTGTGAAGTTGCCATTTAAGACCACTTTTTGCTGGATGAACAACATTCGTCACGTGATTATGAATCTTGTACATTAATATTAAGAGTAGAGATGTTAGCTTAATCAATTCACCAAAAATAGGATTGGAAAACTTGAGTTAGCATTAGCAGCAACAGCATTTAAATAGTTGCCATTGCAGTTTACCACCAGGTTTCACATGAGGTTTATACTCCTTTACCTCTACTCTTATGTCCATCTTTTCCATACAATTACATTTATCATCTAATGGGGTTTATTATTATTATTCCTTCTAGTATGAAGAGTATGAGACATTAGTAGCATTTGAGCCATAACACACCAAAACAGATGAACTCAGGGAACCTTTTATATAGATACTAATTGTAGCCTCTTATCTAAGGATACCAGCAGCCACACTTTGAATTCAGACAGAAACTGTTGAATCCACATGAGAATACAATAACTACAATATAGTCTGACACTCTTATCAATTATAGCTAATCGAATATATTGCTGAGTATTGTTATATGTGTGGCCAAGTTAAAATAGTTTTACAATTAAAGGTTTAAATTAAAGGTTTAAGAGTATTCTGAGGATAAAGATGCAATAACTCCCACAACCCCTGCTGGGATTTTAACTTAGCTTGGAAATACACATTACTAGTTCTCACCTCTGTAAAAAAAAATGTTGTCACAGTGGAGCAGATTATTTATGAGGAAATATGCTCCATGTTGGATCGTGTACTATCACTATTGGCTTCTGTGTTTCTCACCGGTACTGAGGGCGCTGAAGAGATGTGAGAAGACATTAGAGGACACATGGTGGCAAACATGGCTCAGGTCCCACCTCAGAATGAGCACATAGTCTAAACTATAGAAACCCCTTCACGTTTCTCTGTTTGCGTGTTTGAGAGTTGTATATACTTTGTAGATGATCATGTGATACAGTTTATGAGTTCAAGCTTCCCAACACTTCCGAATGCACTTAAAATGAGCTTCAGTTCACCCAGCTGTGAAGGTGAACTGCTGTGCATTTATTAGTAAATAATTGTAAAATTGCTGCTATATACATTTTAAATACTAGCCATATTTGTTTTGTTTTTTGTGTTTGCCTTAATAAACAATTTGAATCCACAATTTTTATTTTAGTAAGTATTTTTTATCTTATTCTTAACGTATTTTTTAATTAATGTAAAGGATATAAATGATGAGTTAATTATTGATTTTTTTTTGTATCATAAAAGTTGTAAATCCAAAAACATTAGAGCATAAAAAAATTGTTGTATGGGGAAAAGTTTAATTTATTGTTTTAGTGAGTCCAAAAGGGTTTTTTTGTTCTTTTTGTGTTACAGCCATAAAATACTTTGTGGTAATAGAATGCCACTGAGTTAAATGCAAAAACATGCTACTACTTATACTGAAAACCCTTTCAAAAATGACGATCATCACATCAGCGAGTGTTTCTGCTGAGGGATCATTTCATGGGATTTAAGTGTCTTACTCAAAGGCGCAGTACAGAGACAGCAGAGAGATAGCTACTGTGAGTTTTAGGTAGGACAGCTTGTCACTCCCGGTGTCGGGTTTCATACGTATCTGTGCCATTCTGAAACATTTGTTGATTTAAATCTGGATTAATTAGCTTAATCCGTGTTTCAGGGGAGCACAGTCTGTGTAGAACAGAACTCTTTAGTAGCTGAAAGCCTACATTTCCACACGACTAAGCAAACATTGCTTAGATTGTTTTCCAGCCAGAGCCAGAGGTGTGTCCTGCTGCTGCCCCTGACTGATCACATGATCTGTACCCAGGGCGGAGCCAGGACACACAGGGGCTGCTGAATTCTTGCAGCTGCGATTGGCTTAGAGTCACAATGTGACACATTGATGTCTGGCAGTCACCACTCTTAAGGGTTTTTCTTTTTCTTTAAGACCACAAAACCACAGCATGCTCGGCAGCATAGCAGGTACTCTGTGTGGAGAGGAAGCCGGAGGCCTAATGCCACACCAACACAGGGTTTTGACATTCTGACACATACTTTTGGAGTATAAAAATATTACTCTTTCTCTTCTCCTAATGTTGAGTCAGTTTTGAAAGAATATGAAAGGAAATGCATTCAAGCTCGGTTTCACAGAATCTGGCAAAGTCCGGTCTTAGTTAAAAAAAAACAAACAAAAAAACAACTTTATTTCAGAAGAGGAATTCACTGAATTTTTGTTTTAGTTTAGAACCAGGCTGCATGTACTCTGGCTAAACTGAAACCATAGCTGACTGTGCAGCACTCAGGCAAAACACTTTTCTATGTGGAACCAGTTTTTACATAATCAACAAGGTTTCAGTCACTTTGATCGAAGATACTCCATCAGCAGCAAACCAGGAGCAAACTGGAGGATGTGGGGAAACTCTGTTATACTAATGTGAATATAAAAATAAAATAAACTCAGAAGACCCGATGCTCTGTTTGGTGCACTCCTTTCCTCTATTTTAGGCAAATAGGTATGTCCCATGAGAGCTGGCTGATATTTATTTTTCCTTCTCTCTTCTCACTCAGCAGCATTGTTAGTGAACCACAAGGTGAGCTTTTGTTTAGTATGCTGCCAGCAAATTCCTTTGTTCCTATGAAAAACAAATACAGGGCTTTTAGTTTGCAACAGTGTCTCATTAGAATAAGCTTGGTCTAATGCATCTTTGTGATTGCTTAAGTGTTTTTGGAAAATTGTTTGTGCTGCTCCAGATTTATTAAATCTGAAAGTAAACAGAACTGCTGTTAATTTCTACAGTCCTCTGTCCAGCAGCTGCTTTTCTCCGCTGCTAGGCTTGCAGAGGTTTGTCTGCTTGTATGAAGGGTCACTGCCGAGGAGACGTAAAAACCTGCTGCCGTGCCGTCCACAAATATCCCAACGATTTCTGAACACTCTGAACCTCTCACACAGAGACCTCTCTAATGCTTTCAGTAAGTGACAGCCATTTTTGGTTTGCAGTGTAAAGTGCTGGAGGTATAGAAGTGCCTGGAATGGTTATTTTACATAAAAATACTTGTTGAACTTTAGCTGCTGAAAATAGAGCATGTTATCACATGTGTAAAAGAGGTGCGCAGTTAAAATGTTGTTGACTTCTGGTACTCTGTGCAATCTGTTGCACAATGTTCAGTAAAATTTAACCTACTGCAGCCTGACAAAACACATTTGGACAATGGCCATGCACTCACAGCAAACTGCTGCTTAGCTGCACTGGCTTCACTTCTGTGAACTAAGTTTATGTCACTGATGTATTTTTAATGCAATGTGAAGCAGCTCAGCACGTACTGTTTTTTGTTTTTATTTTTTTAAGGAACCAGAATTCTGAACGTACTTGGCATGTATTTCTACTGCACTTAATTTTCTCTTTTTTCTGGAGAGAACATTATTCTATTATTTATAAATGTTTTCGAGTGTTCCTGACGTTTGTTTGTGGTTGTTTTTTTTACTTGATTCCGTGGCCATGAGGGCTGTTTGGCCAAATTACACTTTGTGTTCCTATAAGGAAGTCCACAAATGAGGAACTGCAGACTTAAAGATTCAATATATTCAGCAGAAATAAATCCAGTTACATCCTTTAAAACTTTTTTGAACACCAAGAACAAATGAAGTCTTTCCACGTGCCTTTAGCGCTGCTTAAATATAACTATGTGTGAAACACCAAAAACCTACATCTAGCTCTGAATTGATCAAAAGAAAAGCAGTTATTTAACATCGAGCTAAAGGAAGAGTTGAGCTTGTGTATATTTTTCCAAGCAGCCCCTTCAAACACAAAGCAAACACCAACCAAACACAGCGTACAGGTTTGATTTTAACGCAACGAACTGTAAATGCAGAACTCAGAGCTGTGGCGTGGGCAGTCCTGTCAACCTGATCAGTCGGCCGTCACGACTAAATATGGGCATGGTGCTTCCTGCGGCCCCACACACTTCCCTGCTTTGCGCACAAGCGCACGCGTTCGCGCAGTACTACAGACAAGCAGTCGCAAAAGTGAACGCGCGTTCCTTACATAGCAGCTAAAGGACGTCATGGCAGACAGATTTACTTTCAAAACTCGGGCGCAAAGTAAAGAAAGTGACGGGCTTGCTGCACCGAGGGAAACTTTAAACCAGCGCTGTGTCTGAACACTGCTGAGCGTAAACACTCACTAAGATCGGGATTATTCAGCAGCCACGCAAACAGTCTGCCTCTTGTTTATTTCTTTAAAGCCTTGTACAGCTTCACTGAGTTAAAACCGCTTGACAATAAAATGTACTGCATTCAGCTGAGCTGGGGGCGGGGCAGAGCGGTACAGGGTGGAGGTCTTTCTTCACTTCAAATTCAGCAGGACATGTTGGCAGGAATAAGAAAAGAAAGCAAGTCTTTCATATGAATAATGCATGTTTATATTTTGGCAGAAAAAAAATTCAGTCTACAGTTTGCACATTGATTTAAAGTGGGAGAAACTAAGTGGTTATAACTAGGTAAGCACGGGCGTTTAGCACTCATCTATTCAAAGCACATTAGAAAATATCAGTGGACGCTTGCACTCCAACCAACTATTAAATGCGCAGCAGCAGCATCACACCACTGGTCCCTGTACCGGAGGGGGAGAGGGGCGGCTGGTGTAGAGGTGGGTCTTTTCCTCCGGACAATGCAATTATTTCGGCTCCATTGGTCAGGAATGCCAGATTTTACAGGCTGCTGCCCTCCTCCAAGCTTCGACACAGCACCTCCAGTGAGCCCTGTCGCCTTTAACCTTTTCCCACCCCAGCCGTCCTTCACCCACACTACACCATGCCGGCACATGCTACCGGGACCTGTGGATCACCCCTCAGTGGAACCATATGTTTCTTTAATAGTGCCTTATTACTACCGGAGCTGGAGGTTATTAGACGTTCCTAATCAGACTTAACTGCTGCACTTTGGAAACTATTTTGTGTCCATAAAGTGCTGCAGGAATACATATTACGGGGTGGCTGTGGCTCGGGCAGTAGAGCAGGTTCATCTATTAATCGGTGGTTCGATCCCTGGCAACGTATCCTCGGGCAAGATACTGAACCCCGAGTTGTTCCCGATGCGTCCATCGAAGTGTGAATGTGTGCGTGAATGTTAGATAGAAAGCACTTCGATGTAGAAGTGTCGAAAAAAGTGCTGAATGGGTGAATGAAGCACGCTGTATACAGCGCTCCGAGTGCTCAAGGAGAGCAGCAAAGCGCTATATAAGAACCAGTCCATTTACCATTCTACACTTCCTCGGCGAGTATCCGCGTGTGTTTAAACTGAGGGTGGTCCCGCTGTGAACTGGATACTCTAGTCCACCATCAGTTGCCATTTTCTGTAAAACTGACAGGACAAGTTGCTGACTGCGGGTCCAGTTTTCTGCCCCTCTGAAGCGCCATGACACAATGTATCACCTCAAAGGCGGGTAATGAGAAATTTGTGAATGGAAAAGAGAATTTGT
Organism: Pterophyllum scalare; assembly: GCA_024447675.2. NCBI lineage: Eukaryota > Metazoa > Chordata > Actinopteri > Cichliformes > Cichlidae > Pterophyllum > Pterophyllum scalare. Next base: position 10,896 of record JAMQGT020000634.1, on the reverse strand, counting down.
GCTCATTGTTAAAATTAAACTACACAATGACGTCCCATTGGTATGTGACCAATCCCGAAGGTGATGAGATAAAATTTCCACCAATAAGGGCAGAGACGGGCACCGTAACGTACCAATTGGAAGCTGGCATGCAAATAAGGAATTTGTCTCGGCAAGAGCTGAATGTCAACTAGTCAAAGATGGAGTCCGGAGCTGAGAGGCCGTGAGGTTGCCAATGGACGAAATACCGTTTTTATAACCGAGGAGCCGTAACGCCACACGAACCGTCACGCCGGTGGAGACGGACGTGTATGTGTGGGAAATAGATGTGACGGTCAGGGCGTTTTTCCCCACTGAGGCGGTTCAGCCTGGTTCCGTTGTGCTTCTTCTGTGTGTGGAGCTGCACGGACCTGCCCTGCCTCCGTCAGGTACCGTTCACCGAAACCTCTGTCTGCGTGAGGAGAGAATCCTGCCGCTGCCGTGGGGCGGAGATGGTGTGGAGCTCGCAGACGGACGTGGATGTCGGTGGGTCTGATTGGTCGCAGAGAGGTTTCGCGACCTCTCCTAGCTTAAAACTGTCTAGCACTTATTGTATGTTTGTGTGCGCGCGCGTGTGTATGAGAGAGAATTGTGGGCACGCGTCATAAAGAGCGTGATTGACAGGTGGGCGCAAGTGATTCTTCCTGGCCGCAAACTGAGATATCAAAACTAAGTAGGTTACTATCATCTGAGCTAATCTGCAGGTTTCAAAGGGGGGGTCCGCAGCGGCTGTCAGCGGGCCCCAACACAACAGTAAAATCAGAAGTTGTTGTAGATGTGCTGCTGCTGCTGCATTCGCCCCCCCCCCCTCGAGAAAGCTACAATTCAGACTTCCATGCCGAACTTCCCAACGAGCAACATTTCGTTCAACTCTTTCCAAAACAGTTTGTGGATAATTAGGATTTGGTTATGTGTTAGACTGCCTTAAAGAACTGAAGCAGCGTGTGGAGTTTTATCAGACTGGCTTCTAATTAGTTTTATGTCTTCCAAGTGTTCACAAAGAAGAGGGCATAGACCCGCATGTCCTCGTTTGTCGGCGCTGCGGCTTAAATGCTTTTCCTCACCTTTTGGGATGTGTGCAGGTTTTTCAAACTAATATTACACGAATGAAATAACGTCAGAGTGCAACGCGGTGTTTGGGTGTTAAAGCAAACATGTAGGCTCCGTATTGTGTTGAGGCAGGAGAGGTGCCGTGTCCCCGGTTCTTTCGGGCCGGTTGAGCCCGCGCTAAAGCAGCAGAGGGCTCGCGTTAGTTTGAACGTGCTGCAGTATGGCGGGCTGTTTGGGATCCGCGAGTGATCGGTGCGTTAGGGCAGGAAAATGAGCCTCTTCAGCTGATTTTAAACTTCTCCCAGCATTGAAAATAACAAGGCTCCCCGAACCCACCCGCCGCCCCATCACAGGCCCCACCCCTCTGTTTCCTAAACGAGGAGGGTTTCAAATTGCCACTTTGGCTAAAGGGACAGGAATAGTAGGTATTAAATGAAGGTTTCTGGTATTGTATCGCGGAATGTGCTCTTTGCCCTATATATGTTTTCTCCACCCTCGTTTCCTCCAGGCGATGTCCCTGCTCGCTGCAGAGGCCGCAGCCTATAGGAAAGAGCTCTGCTTCTCATTTGTTCCCTTTCCCCGCCGTCCTGTAGCTTAATGCTGACCGGAGGAAATTACGGGAAAGGCGGCTGAGCTACAAACACTATCAGCAAACATTCTTTTATTTTCCTAAATTATAGGTTACACAGGACCTAGCGTAACATTTCCAATTTACATAGATTACATGCTTCCCTCTTCAGGCCTGTGCATTTTCCGCTAAATAACTGCACTGTATTGTAATAAGCCTGTTCGCTTGTTTCACGGCTGCATTTGCAACATGTTAATCACGATAGTTGTGTGGAGGCTCACACACACACAGCTCCCTGCACTGTCTGCAGAGTTTAGTGAGGCTGGAGCTGACGGCTCGCATGCTGGCTTTTCATTGGAAACCGGACGGATTGAGGAGCAGCGGTGTTGTCCAAAGCCCTTTTTCTGTTGTACTACTGTGAAATCAGATGAGCAGTGCAATATTAAAAGGGCATCGGCTGACACCCCCTACCACACACACGCACACAATATCCCCCACCTCCCGTTCCCCTTTCCTCTGCTTACAAATCTTAAATGTGACAAGACAATGTGGACTTGGCTCTGTTAGCCTTAAGTAGATTGGAGTGCTAGTTGTAAGCTTGGGCTGTGTCACAGTTTGAACTGTTGTCTACAGGTCGCCGTGGTTGTGTCTGCAGGGCCGTGTGTGTGTGTGTGTTATATGGCTGCCGTTAAAGCTCTGTTCATTGTGTGTGTGTGTTTCAGCGTGCAGAGGTCAGCTGCTTTGACGATGTTGCACTACTGTACCATCCGCTGAAGCAGTGCAATAGTATTGTCATAGCATTCGGCCTTCGCCTACTCTCCCAACAGCGGGAATATTATGCCGACAAACGCAGGAAAACGGAGCATTGAGGCATCTTCCCCTCTCCCCACGCCTCTTTCTTCCCTCTTCACACAAACATTTCCATGAACAGCCATATGACACACACCATACCTTTATAGCAGAGTGGAGCCATTTTTACCCTGGCTTTGCAGCTAACTGTGGGGCTACATGTAATAAATCGTGTAATCCATCATGTAATCCATTTTCATTTGTCACTTAACATAAGCCTTTATGAACATAGTGAATTTCCGGATGGAGGTGAAAGGAAAAAAAAAACGTTACAAGTATGTTATGTGTTTTTTATTTTTTATCTCTAACTGGGACAAAATTAATTCAAGACTTTCTCCACTGTCTTTTTTTTTTTTTTTATAATGAGGAAATTTGATTGAAACTGGGCTCACGTGATGTGGTAGTACCTCTTCAAGTTTCTTATTGTTTTGAATTCCCATCAGCCCCACTGACTGTTTTCAGTTGAATTAAACTCTGGCTAAACAGTAAATTGAATTTCACATTTTTCTTGCGCTAAAAAAAACAAACAATCCTGTATTTTGTAAATTCCCTCAAGAACCCGTGGATGTCCCCGAGCAGTTTGGGGGCCAGTGGCTACAGGACTTATCTCCTGGACCCCACCTCCCTTTTTTTTTTTTTTTTAAAGACATTTTGTTTACAGAGCTTCCCAGGCTGTCTTTCTTTGCATTGCAAACCATGTGTCAGATTAAGTAACATTTTTCATTTTTTAAGGGTCCACTGTCCCAACCCAAACTATTCTTCCATGCTGGCCCACAGTATGATCATACTGACCTGAGACTCTCCTGTTGGACTATGATCCTGTTGTGACACAGCATGGAATGAATAAAATCACAGATTAAATGAAAACTAATTTAACTGGAATTCCTGTATCATTTGTAAAAGTCATATTACTTTTATGACATACTTTAAATGTATCATTTAGAATAAGTGTGTGGAAGCCAGTCAGGCTGATTTAATTATACCAAAATGGTTTGTAGTTTTGTGACAGGAAATGGATAAAGATAATGAAAATAAAACAACTGCTTGTAATATTTGGATACTGGGTTGAAGTGTATGCTTATGCTAGTACAGATGTTTTTCTTACGACCTGGCCTTTGCACATTATATGAATTACCCTAAAAGATTAATGTTTGAAAAATGCAAATATGAACGTTTTTCATTTTTTCAGTAATGTCTGCTTTTAAATATAGTTCAGATGGGAATCTTCTGCTTCATGACATATGTACATTTTCCTTGTGAACATATGTTATTTTCCAGGATGAAAAGAGCAGCTGTATGTGACTGTGCTGTAAAGAAACATGCAAGCCTGTAGGTTAATGCTGCAGTCATTTTCTTAGGTGTGTGTGTGTGTGTGTGTGTGTGTGTGTATGGGGGTGCTTTTTTTTCCTCTCTTTTTTCGTTCTCTCTTTTCCTCTTTCTTTCAGTTGGCTTTTGAAAGCATAATTTGAGTGTGCAGGCTTGAAGAAGTCACGGTGTGGGTGGGAAATATGGGGTAAGTTTCCTATTCAAGGCAAGTCGGGGGGCGGGGGGGGTTGTGGAATGTTGAGGGCAGGGCCCATCTTGGGGGGGGGGTTGGTTTCATCGTCCTCAGTTACTGCCTTTGCTGTGTGTGCACGTGTGTGTGTGTGTGTGTGTGTGTGTGTGTGAGAGAGAACGCCTTGGAACGCTGCGCCTGTAGCTTCATATTTAGCCAGTTTTGTAAGTGACTGTGGAATTTGCTGCTTGTTGTGTCTTTATGGGAGAAGCATTGTAGTGAAGTATATACTGGAGGGTACAAGCTAAAGTGTTAAGGATATATTATTTGCAGTACTGTCTTTAGCATCTTATTCAGTCTCATGATCTACAGAAAGTTGTCTCAGACATACCGTGAATGCAATACTGCAGCAGCAGGTCATGTCATTTTCTCCACATGTAAACTGTGAAAGCCTCTACCAGGTGATTGTGTGTTGTGAAAAATGCTAAAGTATGGGAGAGGTTGAAGGACCAGCATGTAGACGCTTGCCATTGTGATGGTGCTGGCAGGCAAATACCAGAACAGACTGGCTCTATATGAAATGCAGCCTATAGGAACACTTCATGGAGGAGGGACTCATTCTGCAATTACAGCTTCTATTAATGTGACTCCTGTGTGAACAGCTATAGCCAGCAGCATGTAGATTCAGGTGTAAACATACCTTAACCATCTCCAGAAGTTATGAGCAAGCCTGCATCAAAGTGGCCACAGTAAGTTGCTGCAGACAAACGCACCCTGGTAGTGTCACTTGTGCACTTGCAGTGTTGTTCTCAGTCTCTCTTATTATTATTGTAATATACAAGTTGCAAAGCACTTAGCATGATGAGCAAATAAAGCAGAAGGAGTTAGATTAGGTGTTATCAGAACCAAATGTCAAATTCCAATTCCCAGTGTAAATTCAAAGGCTGAAACACAGTGTGATTGCAGACTGTTAGAGCAATTAGTGAATTACTTCACTAGCAAAATTAACCTGTTTTTGTAGTAGTAATATAATAATAATAATGCCAACATTATTCTTCGTAATAATAATAATAAGCATTGTTATTGTTATTATAATAACAATAATAATTGTAAATATTATTTTCCATGTGCTGTACAAGTCATTTTTAAGTAAAAATGGGATGCTTTTTAAATGGAATACTTTTTTAAATTTTATTTATTACTGATCAGAGAAATCATGTATTCTGGGAATTTTCATTGTGTTTCATTTTGTTGTAAATTTATTTGATCGAACAAATAATTGATTCATTTCTAAAACATTTGGCTCTGTCAGCAATAAAAATAATAGTTCCAGCCTTTAATCTGTGCAGCATCTGATTTAAAAATGTAAGCTATCCAAATGGCTGCACTAGCACACGGTGAAGGTTCACTGTTGGTAGAGAGCGCTGAGGTGGACTGACTGCACTGTGCTGTATTGTCTTCAAAATATATTGATCATAATTGGGAGATGTGAAAGTGCATAATTCTTCAATTTTAAATTTGAAAACTGTAAAGGCCTGGTGGTTATGTCAGGAACTGTGTGATCAATGAGCCAGGTAGGTGTTGCAGATGTTACCTGGTGCATGGGAAAAATTGAAAGTTGTCTTGGAAGTGGAATGATCTAACCTAAAGACTGTATTTTGAATTTAACTTAAGTCTAGAGCGCAAACCTTAAAGAACTTTGTGTGTATGTGTGGTGTTTGGTTTGTTGTTGGTTTTTTGTTTTGTTTTGGTGTGAAGGGCGTTACAGAGCAGATCAAAGAAGTGGCCGGGATCCTGACTATTTCTAAGAGCACAAAGGGGGAGGGAAGAAGAGTGGAATTCATTATGGCTGTTGCTTCCAACGTCTTTGGTTTTAATGGGGGTCAGAGTGCAGAATTTCTGTCATTGAAAATAATGGAGCCTCTTTAACAGTCTTGCTATTTAAGATGACCCTATTTAAGATTTCCATGTATCTTCAACAGATGTTTAAAAAGACAGAGAAAGAGAGGGCCATGAAAGGGGCCAACCTGGATATATTTGTATCATGTAGTGAATACATTGGAACCACCTTCAACACACTAAACTAAAACAGAAAATAAGTCATGTTTAGTAAATGAAAAATAAAGTCTGCAATACTTGTTTTTCTTTTTCCCCAAGAGAACATAAAGTAGATTTTGCTGTAAAATGCCCCATATTTAAAAAACTCAACTGTTAAAAAGATAGTTGTTTAACTTAAATTAGTATCCAGGCTGTCTTAAAAATGTGGTTGAGTTTTTTTAAATATGGGGCATTTTACAGGCAAAATACTCCTTATGTTCTCTTGGGGAAAAAGAAAAACAAGTATTGCATTTTATTTTCATTTTACTAAACATAACTTATTTTTCTGCTTTTTTTAGTTTAGTGTGTTGAAGGTGGTTCAATGTATTCACTACATGATCAAATATATCCAGGGTTGGCCCCTTTCATGGCCTTCTCTTTCTCTGTTTAAACATCTGTTGAAGATACATGGAAATCTTAATCAGGGTCATCTTAATGGCAAGAAACTGTAAGAGGCTCATTATTTTTCGAGATGACAGAAATTATACACTGTGACCCCATTAAAAACCAAAAGGCGAATTTGGAAGCAACAGCCATAATGAATTCCACTCCCTCCCTTTGTGCTCTTAAAGATGGTCAGATCCCAACCATCTTGATCTGCTCTGTAACGCCCTTTAGCACCAAAACAAAACAAAAAACCAACAACAAACCAAACGCCGCACATACACACAAAGTTCTTAGTTTGCGATTCTGTTAGTTAAATTCAAAATACATCTTTAGGTTAGATGATTCCACTTCCCAAGACGACTTTTATTTTTCCATGCGCCGGGTAGCATCTGCAACACCTACCTGGGCTCATTGACAGTTCTGAGACATAACCACCAGGCCTTACAGTTTTCAAATTTAAAATTGAAGAATTATGGCTTCACATCTCCCAATTATGATCAATATATTTTGAACAATCAGGCGCGGTAATGTCAGTCCACCTCCGCGGCTCCTGTACCAACAGTGAACCTTCACCGTGTGTGTAGTGCAGCCATTTGGATAGCTTCGTTAATCAAAGATGCTGCACAGATATTAAAGGCTGGAACTATTTTTATTGCTGACAAAGCCAAATGTTTAAAAAAATTCGATGAATGAATTTTACAACGAAATGAAACGCAATGAAAATTCCAGAAATACATGATTTCTCTGATGGTATGAATAAAATTTAAAAAAGTATTCCGTTTAAAAAGCATCATTTTTACTTAAAAATCATTTGTACAGCATGGAAAATAATATTTACAATTATTATTGTTATTATGTCATTGGCGACACAATGCTATTATTATTACTCGAAGATAATGTTGGCATTATTATTATTATATTACTACTACAAAACAGTCTAGTGAAGTGATTCACTAATTGCTCTAACAGTCTGCAATAGCACTGTTTCACCTTTATTTACTTGTTTATACTTCACTCTGTATTTAATCATTATTATTAATCTTTGCCTCTCTTCCACAGCATGTCTTTTGTCCTGTCTCCCTCCCCTCTCCCAGTCACAGCAGATGACTGCCCCTCCCTGAGCCTGGTTCTGCTGGAGGTTTCTTCCTGTTAAAAACGAGTTTTTCCTTCCCACCGTCACCAAGTGCTTGCTCATAGGGGGTCGTTTTGACTGTTGTGTTATTGTAGGGTCGTTACCCACAATACAAAGCACCTTGAGGTGACTGTTGTGATTTGGCGATATATAAATAAAATTGAATTTAAACAGTGACAGTTACAGTAAACGTTTCCACAGAATCAGATTTTATTCTGAGCTGGTTATAAACCTGTGACTGATGAATGTAAGTGCACAAAATGGCAAACCAACATCTAACTGGGATTTCAGTTTTTGTAAAAAACGTGAACTTCTAGAAATGTATTTGCACCGCTCTGAGCTTTAACAGCAACTTTTTGAATGAGAAAATGGTGGCGGAGTCAGAGAGAACACCTGCCAGCGACTTAAACAATGCTACTTTTCCACCGCCGAGGTGCTTTTGCCAGTGCTGGTGTCGGTTCCATTGAACCGGCAAAATGCTTAAGAACGGGCCTGCGTTTCTACCACGCTTTGTGAACTGATCCTTTACGTATGAGTGTGGGCGGGTCCTCGTCTAGACATAGAAGCCGAAGAATGGGAGAACACGCCCCCTTTCTTGTGCTGTGAACACATTTTACAGTCCAAACAAACTACTGCAGCATCTGTGTGCAGCACAGAGGGAAACACAGGCAGCGATTAGAGGAAAGACGACAAGTACGCACTTTGCATCCTTTTATCTGCGATATGAACTGATACAAAGCAGCAAGTTCAGCCTTAGAGCCCAACCTAATTCACAGCTGTGAAAACTGCATCGCTTTTCTCCTGTAATTCACACCATGCAGTGAAACAGCGGTAGAAAGCTTTACGCTGAGACAGCAGAGTCACGCCCTTCTGCTGCTTTCGTCACGCGTTCTTGGTTCGAGACCAGCTAGCTTGCGGGGCTGGAGTTGAACCAGTTTTCAGCCAAGCACCGAGTGCTTTAGCGGTGGAAAAAGTGCTGAATGGTTCAAATGCTGGCACTGGCTCCAGAACCCCATCAGTGGAAAAGAGGCCAGAGTCTGTTACCGGTAAGTGACTCAGAGTTGAAGTTAACTCTCTTTGCGGAACAGAGTTTCATCTCAGGGTTAACAAACTTGTTAGCTAAACCTGCTTCCTGGAACACGGCCCTGCTCTCTCCAGTCTGGGTACAGATCAGAGGCCAACCAGTGAATGCAGCACCACACTAGATACGCCACCTAGCAAATCTGCCCCTACATTTACTGCCTCTCCCCTCAGCGCCATCCTACCTTTATTCTCCTCATTCTCAGCAAGCGCCTTCACACTCGACATCAGGATGTCATCATAGCCCAAAAACTCATCGAGCAGGAAGCGGCTGAAGCCATCTCCAAAACACTCATCCTTCATTGGATCTACAGACAGACAGACATCGTTAGAGATGGTCTGGGCTAAGGTCACGTGGCACGGCGCTGAGGTTCAGAGTCTGACCGAGTGTGACGACCATGACGGGGATGTTGAGTCTCTGTCTGGTGCTCTGAGAGAGGCGCAGGAAGCCATACTCCAGTGAGTACTCCACGATGTACTCCTCCTGAGGCCACACTGCAACACCAAGAACAAGAAACATCAATCATATATACAGTTATAAAACTAAACAAGACCAAAAAAACCCCAACAATAATAGATATCAAAAATTAAAACTGAACAACAGATCAGCAGGTGTTTCTATAATGAATGAGGAGGCGGAGTTAAAGCAGGTGAATAAGGAGGGGAAGGAGATGGTGGTGGTGGGGGTGGCGGACGGTTTACCTGCTCGGGTCATCATCTCCAGCTCAGACACTGAGTACCTGCAGTGGCTGCATACCTTTAGTGGTCTGACTGAACGAGACGTCCTGGCTGTCATTCACTCCTCCTCCTGAAGCTCCTCCTCCAACTCTTGCCCCAATCACAGATGGCTTCAGGCGGGGCTCAATGTCCAGCTCAAACTGCAGCAGAAAGGCAGAAGGTCTCAAGGTGATTCAGATTTAGTGCAACTTTTCAGGGTGACCGGGGGGACCACTCTGCTTTAATCTGAGAGTAATTTGAGTGCTGACAGTATTGAGATTACTGAAGGACTGCATTCACCGGGAAACTCAAGTCATCACTGTTGATGCTCAGAAAGCCAAAGAGTAAGTTTAACCGTTATTTCATCATCAGGACCTCTGACTGACTGACCCACCAGTCAACCTATGGTTTCTAATGAACAATGCGTATCCCCCAACTAGTTGGCAAGTGGCTGCAAAGAGGGTGTGCAACAAAAACCTCCCTGTGATTGATATTGTCACTAGCAGGTTGCCGCTGCCTGTAATTTTCAAAGAAGACACTGTTGTGTATCCAAAACATTCGTATCTCATACTCAGAGTATTTAAAAGTCCTTGGAAACACAGATGCTCCTCTTCAACTTCAAACCAACAGAGCTGCTCTGACTTCATGCTGTGGTGCACATAAGCACCACCAGAGGGCAGATCTAACATATTTCTTCTATTTTACCACAATCCCCTGACTGCTTCCTGAATCTTTACTCTGAAACCCTTAAACCCTGAGTCTGCAGCTGAGAGAATAAAATTGAATAAAAAGAGAATAAAACTGTCACAAGTGGGTTATGTTCATAGTTTCAGTTTAAAATCCGCTGGCAGTTCCACATTTTCACTGAGTTTTATTCACAGCATCATTTTAGTGTGATTGATTACCTGCTGGGAGAACACATTTTACAGCTTTACAAACTGCACATACAACTTACTAAAACCACTGAATGAAGCTCAAACTGCACGTCACATTGTCACATGAATGCCCATCCATCCAGTTCCGCTTACCTGGGGCCGGGTCGAGGGACAGCAGCCTCGGGAGAGAACCCAGACTTCCCTCTCCCCAACCACCTCCTCCAGCTTATCCAGGGGAACACTGAGGCATTCCCAGGTCAGCCGAGAGATAACCCAGTGTGTCCTGGGGCAGACCCAGGACCTCTTCCTAGTAGGACATGCCTGAATACCTCACCTAATAGGCGCCCTGGAGGCATCCTAGTCAAATGCCCAAAGCAGATAGTTCCTTTCAAAGTGGAGGAGCAGTGGTTCTACTCTGAACCCTTCACGGACGGCTCCACTCCTCACCCTCTCTCTAAGGAGAATAAGTCAGCCTTTGGCTATTTTTGCTCTCTTTTCTGTTTACATTTCAATAGCACAGCTGTGAGTCTTTGTTATGGAGAAAAAAAGCATTAATTTATTTGAGGAGCATTATTATTTAAATATGCCAATAGTTTATTCTTCAGCAATTGCCAAAGCAGCTGTTTGA